>JAQMYF010000008.1:27516864-27519364 GCA_030014195.1 Neosilurus mollespiculum
GTGGAGGTTGAACTAATAGTTATGAGAATTTACATTCTGATCTGAGAATTGCACCAAAGCGACTGAGAAAAACTGTAACAGCACTGATACTGAATCTTTAATAACATAATGCGGTTATAATCAGAGCATGATATTTGGTTTTGGTACATTTAAGTGTTATGTTGGTTATATATCTATCTATCCATATGTGTGGGGGCAGAGCTGTCACTGCTGTGCTGCAGCAGTCTGGGTTATCATAGGCTAGCCATGTCTCTCACTGTCTGTGGTGCTGTCAGTGTGTTTTTTCCCTGCGATGGCCTGGCGAGCTGTCCAGGGTGTACTCTGCCCTCGCCCAGAATTGGCTGAGATGGGTGCCAGCCTCCCTGTGTCCCTAATTAGGATTAAACGGTTCAGAAAATGAATGAATGAATCTGTGTGTGTGTGTGTGTGTATGGATGTGTTGTAAATATCAGTTTCAACATGTGTCAGATCAAGAAGAACTGCACATGCAAAACCTCATTTTGCCATCAGTTCCCTTTTCATGACATGATTTACCCAAATTACCACTTTGTATTTGGGATCCTCATTACTATTTAGGGACTCAGTGTATAGTCTGAACAGTGATTTCAGAGTAAAATGTGCCTTACTGTGCCTTACCTTGGCCTTGGTGCGTTTGCTGGCGGTACCGGAGCTGCTCCGTGATGTGCGGTATGACTCGTACACCTTCCTGCTGATGAAGGTGTAACAGATAGCCATTAAACCCAAAGTACCCCAAAACACTACCTGGCAAAAGTAGTTAAAACCTTCATGCCAGCGCAGGCCCAGACTACTCTTCATACTGCTGCATTTCAGCTTCCCTCTGTGGCCAACAGGAAGCTCACGGTCAGTGAGGATCACATTAGGCAGCGCGAAAGCCACCATGACTGCCCAGACCCCTGCGCACACCACCTTCCCAACACCAACCCGCTGCAGGACACACTTTCCAAAGGGCCGCACAATCTTCAGGTAGCGGTCCAGACTGATGAGACCCAGCAACAGGATGCTGATGTACATGGTGGTGTAGAAAAGAACACCTGTATAGCGGCAATAGAAGGCCCTCAGTGCAGATGAGCCTATGCCTGCATCTGTTAGCACTTTCAGAGGAATGGTCAACGTCATAAGCAGATCAGCCACCACGACGTTCTTAAGGTACACCACAAACGTGGAGCTGCTGTGGATTTGGAAGAAGATCCAGGCTGCCAAGCAGTTGAGGACAATGGCAACCAGGAAGAGGGCAGAGTACAAGCAGGGGAAGACGACTGAGGTGATCCTCGTGTCCAGCCTGCAGCTCATGGAGATGTTCTGCTGACTCACGTTCATCCTCACGTCCCAGTTTGACTGGAATATAGAAGTACATTATTCAAAAATGTTTTATTATCATCCATCCATCCATTCATTTTCTAAGCCGCTTAATCCTAATTAGGATCTCAACCAACTCTGGGTGAAGGCATGGTACACCCCAAACATCTCACTAGTCCATCGCAGGGCCATTTTTGGTATTTAGCAGACGCTCTTATCCAGAGCAACTTACAATTATCATTTTTATACAATTGAAGGTTAAGGGCCTTGCTCAAGGGCCCAACAGTGGTGGTACTGGGGATTGAACCCCTGACCCTTGGATCCGTAACTCATTGCCTTTTCCACTAAGCCACCACTGCCAACACACTTTCAACCATTTACACTCACTCTCACACCTAGGGGCAATTTGGAACAGCCAACCAGCCTACTGCGCATGTTTTTGGACTGTCAGAGGAAACCAGAGTACCCGGAGGAAGCCCATGCAAGCACAGGGAGAATAGGCAAACAGGCCTTCTTGCTGTGAGGTGAATGTGATAACCACTGCGCCATCGCATATTATTATTATTATCATCATCATCATCATCATCATCATCATCATCATTATTATTATTATTATTATTATGGCATAAAATGAAATAGTTCGAGCCCTCAGGCTCGGGCGTCTCTGTGTGGAGTTTACACATCCTCTCCGAGCATGCATGGGTTTCCTCTGGGCAGCTCGGTTTCCTCCTTGAGAGAGGCTCTAGCCTCCCCACAACCCTTATATGATTAAGCGGTTCTGCAAATGAGTGAGAGCGAGAGTAGTGCTGTCGGTAAACATTAACCCTCATGCATGGGAAATACAAAATTTTAGGCAGAAAACATATACATGGTAGAGGATAAAGAGAATTTTGCACCTTTCATTCATTCATTCATTTTCTGCACCTGGCAATTTTGCACCTGGACTTTATTAAAGGGAAATGTTAAGGCATGTGCGTATGAAAACAACTGGGGCTGCACATATACATAAAAAACCCCTGCAAAATGGGTCACCATATGCAGCTCAGAACCACACAACAAAACCTCATCAAACAAACAACAGTCACCTTCGCAATGACACATTTTCTTTCGAGCTAGGGTTTCCATATAACACTTTTACGAGTGAGTTGTAACATAATACAAATTCTGACACATTGCGGTGTTA
>JAQMYF010000008.1:27521864-27529693 GCA_030014195.1 Neosilurus mollespiculum
GCCTCTGTCCTGCCTCGTGCCCAACTTTATTTTCTCATTTGCATAAGTTTCAATTGACCGAGTAGAGAGAAGTGATGTGACACCACAATGCTCTGTGACGTCTTCAGGAAACGATGGTATCTCTTGGAAATGAGGGCGAATATATGGTATGTGTCTGTGGAGGGATTTCTAATTGTCTGGAAAAGACAGACGAGGGAGCAAAAGTGTGCTTTGGGTGCATGCATTGTGAGTGGTTTTGCAACTGTGAGCTGATATCTTTAACTTGCACAGATGTTTGTGGTCAGCTGCAGCATCTTCATACACAAGCAGCACACCCACCACCTCCCCTCCCTACCCTTCCCCTCCCTGATCCAGCCTTTGGGTGTGTGTGTGCATATGTGTGGTCTAGCTATTCATCACACTGTGGGGACATAAATCTGTTTACACAGTCACATTACGGGGACTTGGCTTCCTTATGGGGACAAACTACAAGTCCGCATGACGTAAATCATTACATTTTAAGGTGAAGATGTTTTAAGATTAGGGTAAGGTTGGGGTGAGGTTATAGTAAGGCAAGTAGTGGTTATGTTTAGTGTTAGGGAAATTTCTAGTGTTTAGGGAAATTTCTCCAGGAAATTAATGCTAGTCTATGTATTGTCCCCACAAGTTATGGAAACGAGACTGTGTGTGTGTGTGTGTGTGTGTGTGTGTGTGTGTGCATATGAGGGAGGGCCACATTGCATGTGTACGTGCTCATTCTGATAAAAATGTACGTACATACATTATGATTGAGCACGGGCAAGACGGTGGTGTAGTGGATAGCCTGTCCGCCTCACAGCAAGAAGGTCCTGGGTTTGAGTCCTGCGCTTGATAAGGACATGTGACTTTCTGGAGTCTGCTTGTTCTAATGGTGCTTGCAGGGGTTCTCTCAAAATACTCTGGTTTCCTCTCACAGTCCAAAGACATGCACATTGGGCTATTTTCTGTTCCAAATTGCCACTAGGTCGGCGTGTGAGTGCGAATGGTTGTGTGTGTGTGTTTACAATTGCATTTGGCAGACACCATTATCCAAAGTGATGAAAATGTTTCATTTTTGTATACAACTGAACAATTGAGGGTTAAGGGCCTTGCCTAAGGGCCCAACATTGGCAACTTGGGGGTACTGGGGTTTAAATCCCTGACCTTCGGATCGGCAATCCAGAGCCTTAACCACTGAGCCACCACTGCACACTGTGTGTGTATATGTGTGTGTTGGCCCTGCGATGGCATGGTGAGCTGTTCAGGGTGTACCCCACCTTCGCCCAGTGTCGGCTCCAGCCTCCCCACAGCCCTAATAGGAGTGAAATGGTTCGGCAAATGAATGAATAAATGAATAAACAAATTATTGAATTGAAAATGCAGGCAACTCCCCCTTGATGGAATAATTTTCCATATCATATTTCACCTCATTCGATAAGTACGCAGTACTCACTCACTCAATCCTACTAGGATCACGGGGAGGCTGGAGTCTATCTCAGTCGACACTGGTGGTTATACACCTGGCTCGGTACACCCTGAACAACTCGCCAGTCCATCGCAGGGCAAAACACGAAAAACCATTCACACTCAGGTTATGCATAATATGCATGTCTCTGTGACTGTGGGAGGAAACCGGAGTACCCAGAGGAAACTCACGTAAGCACAGGGAAAACATGCAAACTCTAGACAAAAACGCCCTCGCCAATGAACAGGTCTCGAACTCATGAACTTCTGGCTGTGAGGCGGATGTGCTAACCGCAGTATCAGTATTTCCATGCTAACAATGTGTTCCAACTGTCCATGCTAACACTGTGTACGATTTAATGATACAAAAAAAATAAAGGATATCTTCAAGCAGGACTACAGTTGGGATTCTTAAGACCCTCCACTCCATAAATCTTGGGAGAAAACAGAATAAACACAATGGCACCTTAGAATTATGTCCCTCTACAGTCCAGTTGTTGTTCTTTTTTTTTTTTTTTGCCTTGTCTGGTGCTATTCAGTAGTGAAGAGATTTATACTCATGGTAAGAGTGTGTAGATCTTGGTGAGGTCCCTCCTAAGCTTCTGTTAATGTTCCCACCAAAATTTGGATTTTGAATGGATTTTGGTGCCATACGGACTGGTGTAAGTTACTATGCATCCAGCTTGAACCAGCTGGGCTCCTTTTTTCCCTTATCTATCTTATGTCGGAAGAACTCTATTGTTGCTTTTGCATTCTTTCGACGTTCTGGCAATTTTTTTAACCACTGTGGTTTTGCAAAGCTCTAAATACAGCTCTGGTGAATGGTGATAACATCAACATCAGGAAATGCCATATATAAGGGTGGCATGGTGGCGTAATAGTTAGTATGTCCACCTCACAAAGAAAAAGGTCTCGGGGCGTTTGGGTGTGGAGTCTGCATGTTCTTCTTGTGCTTGCGTGGGTTTCCTCTTCTGTACTCCGGTTTCCTCCCACAGTCCAAAGACATGCACATTAGGCTGGTTGGCTGTTCCAAATTCACCCAAGGTGTGAGTGTGAGTGTGAAAGGATGTGGGTGTGCGTGTGTTGCACTGCGATGATCTAGCGAGCTGTTCAGGGTGTACCCCTCCTTCGCCCAGTGTCAGCTGAGATAGGGACCAGCCTCACCGCGGCCGTAATAGGATTAAGCAGTTAAGCAACTGAGTGAGTGAGTGAGTGAGTGAGTGAGTGAGTGAGTGATATAACATACATATTTATGACTTTTAAAGAGAAACAGATACAGTTAAGGTACAGTTCAAGAGAAAATTCTTTTATTTGGGAAAATTGAGGCACAAATTTATTATTAGGTAAATATGCAGAGGCTAAGCAGCAATAAATAAGTCAATACTGGGACTAGTATAGGGAGAGAGTAGCAACCGGCATTAGGCATGCCCGACAATGTTACTCACGCTTGTATTGTAGATCACGTGACATTTTCAGACGTGCACGGGTGATCATATACATTCCGGAAATGGTCAACACTGGCTCTCAATTTCGCTGTAAACTTGTGCATGTGCACGGTAGAGTTAGCTTTGACTTTGCACGCTATCATCCGTCAAAACTGGAAACGGGTTAAAGATATAGCGTTCCAGTTCAACATAAAACGCAACCCTGACGTTATAAACTGGGAAGTGCTAAATTTTACGAGAGTAAACAGACATTGCTAGCGAGCTTGATAGTAGTTGTAGTGGTACAGAGTTGGTTGAGCATGGCAGGCTTTCCAAGTTTTGAACCTAAGTGTCCGCCGACAGCTCTCAAAAAATACCAGTACCAGTGGCCTGTTCAACATTTCATTATGGTACCACACTTGTACACAGCTCCCACTACAAGGCTACTGCCATAGTCATAGAGCTCACTGGGTTAAACGACTACGAATAGAATATTACCATATATGGACATTGTTTATAGGTAAGTGAACTCACCGAGTTTCATTACATTCCGATAATGAGAAGAATGTTTTTTTAATGTCAGGAAGTTACTGTCATTCTCTCGTGTTTTCTATTCCCACATATCTACCTAACGCCCAACATAGCCACATTTCAATGCTAAAGGGGGCGATCACACTAGAGAAAAGACTCTGATGCAAATGGATTTTTTTGTGATTTTGTAATTCACCTCAGGATGTTTTGCGACTCCACATGCAAGCGAATATTTTGCGGCTTAAATACGTATATCGCATGAAAGTTGCGCGACAATTTGCGAGTAATTTCCGATTGTTTGATGGATGTTTGCCAAAAAAAATCGAATCTCCTGTCGTAAATCACGTTTTGTTCATGTTTATTTCTCAAACCATTCACTTTTTATTCGTGTGTTATTAGTCTGAACAAAATGCAAATAAAATACGAATTTGGCGGATGCCAGCGCGTCTCAAACTTTTCTTAAACTCTCCGTGCCCGATGTCTCCAACTTGTCGATTTTCTTTGCGAACGAAAATTTGTAGTTGCGAGTAATTTGTGCAGATGTCTGGCGAAATATGCGTCGCATTTTGTTCGCTTTATGTTCACAAACCATCCGCTTTTTATTTGCTTGTTCTTTACAGTAATAAAATATGAATGATGACAAGGTATACGGAATATGGCGGATATCAGGAAGTCTCAAACTTTCAGTGTGGAAGTCTCCAACTTGTCACTTTTCCTTACGAACAAAAACCGAATAATTTGTGGGCAAAACGACAACAATGTGACCTTCTCGCGACACGTTCGGACTGTTTGGGAAGAGTTTGAGACTCCTCCGTGTCAGATCCTCATTTTGCAACACTTGCAGCAATGTTGGAAATTTCTTGCCATGAGTTCACGAACCAGACGACCAAAATGCGATGCTGTGAATGTCACGAGACAGATTTGTGAATGAAATGCGATAGCTGCAAATTGACATTCGTGCAAATTGGTTTTTATTGCACCTCTAGTGTGATCACCCCCTTAGCTTCCCTGCCCGAACTGAAACACCCTAATGTGGCGGTAATCTTAAAGGTTTTTAGAAACTTACTTCAGGAGTCGGCATGAACGTGGTGAAGGCTTCCTGTTGCTTAAAATGTAATCTCGCACTGTCGCGTCAGTGAATGTGGGTTTGAAACATGATTTCATGATAGAACAATGTGGATTTCTTATCCCTCTCTATACTAGTCCCAGTTAATAATATATTAATACATAAATTACCATTTGGCCATATAGTGTAGCACTTGGTACATGTATATAACACTATACAACAACAACAACAACAACAACAACAATAATAATAATAATAATGATGATGATGATATAAACAAAAATGGGCGGCACAGTAGTACCGTAGTAGTTAGCATGTCCGCCTCATAGCAAAAAGGTCCTGGGTTTGAGTCCCAGGCTCCATGAAGAAGTTTCTTTGTGGAGTTTGCATGTTCCCCTGTGGTTTCTTCCGGGTAATCTGGTTTCCTCCTACAGTTCAAAGACATGCACCCCTAGGTGTGTATGTGAGTGTGAATCATTGTGTGTGTCTGTTGGCACTGTGATAGTCTGGCAGGCTGTTGAGTGTGTACCCCGCCTTCGCACAGTGTTGGCTGAGATAGGCTACAGCCTCCCCGTGACCCTAATAGTAGGAAAAATAATAATAACAATAATAATAATAATAATAAAGATTCTTAGGCTTGTATAATTATTAGAAGTTCAAACTCCACATCCTGTCAGTTCCTGATAGTAAAAAACATTTATTTATTTATTTATTTATTTATTTATTTATTTAAATTTAGAGTGAAGTATCCAAGGACTGAGATCCATCACTGTTTTTCCCACAGTAAGTAAAAAGCCTTTTAAAGTCACATATCTCCCAAAACTTTTCCCTGAAATCTCTGCAGAGGGAAAAGTAGATCAAGGGGTCCAGGCACACATTTAGAGATGAGAGACAGAGTGCCAAGTCCTTACAGTTTTTAAGTGAATGTGTGAGACATGTGAACTTGTTTTGAAATCTGAATATATTGTAAGGGACTCGGACGCAGTAGTAAGGTACATAACAAATAAAAAATACGAGAAAAATGAAAAAAACCCGAAGCTTTACTTTACGCCTTTTCTTGTCGTTGCTGCTGTTGCTGCTTCGATACGACTCCAAAACCTTCTTAGCAATGCAGGTGTAACAAAACACAATTAAAATACACACTGTCCAAAAAATCACTTGGTTGATGATGACGGTTAAGTGATGCCAAGAAAGTCCTAGTTTACTTTTCATTCCCATGCAGAGATCAGTCTCGTTCATATGGTTCATTTGGTCTGAGGTGATAATAATCGGTAATGTGGTAGAACTAATTACAACGATCCAGAAAGTGAAGGTTAGGACGTTACTAAAGACCAAGCTCTGACACATGATACTTCCCCCAGATCTCACGATCTTTAGGTAGCGATCAAGGCTGATGAGTCCCATCATAATCACGCTCATGTTCATAGCGAGGTAGAAGAAGACGCTTGAGAATCGGCAGTCGAAAGCCTGAAGCCCCGGCGAGACTCCTGGGAGTTTGCTGGCACCTTTGATCGGGAAGGTCAAGGTCAGAAGGAGGTCGGCTGCCACCAAATGCTTCAGATACACCATGAAGGTAGATTTGGCCTGGAGGTGTAAACATATCCATGCTACTGTAAGGTTCAGTATGAGGGCAGGGGGGAAAATGGTGAAATAGAAAATAGGAAATGCTATGTTCCAGGTGCTCTGATTAATTCCACAGTCCAAAGAGGATGAATTTTGGGTTCCATTAGAAGCCATAATTAGGCCTGAAAAAGAAATATATGATGAGTATACATGTAATTGACATGCCAGCAAAAAAAAAAGTCACCAATACGTTTACATTTTTTTTTAAACATAAAAATATACTGTATATATTTTTTTCAATTCATTCAGTAAACAAACACAACATTTTACATTAAACAAAACAAAAGAAAAAAAAGGGGGCAGTGGTGGCCCAGTGGTACGGTGTTGGATTGCTGATCCCAAGGTCGGGGGTTCAAGCCCCTTTATCAACGGGATGTCACCGCTGTTCCCCCAGTGCAGCTAACTGGGTTATCAAATGCCGGCCATGTCTCCCACTGTTTGTGGTGAGAGGCATGTAAAAGAACCATTGCTGATTTTCGTCAACAGTAGTGTGTTTCTGCCCTGCAATGGCCTGGCGAGCTGTCCAGAGTCGGCTGAGATGGGCACCAGCCTCCCTGCGACCCTAATTAGGATTAAGCAGTTCAGAAAATGAATGAAAGAAAAAAAACCCATTTCATTAAATGAACAATGTCGATGGGCGGCACGGTGACGCTGTGGTTAATATGGCCGCCTCACAGCAGGAAGGTCTGGGTAAAATTCCCGGGCTCGTTTCTGTGTGGAGTTTGCATGTTCTCCCTGTGCTTGTGTGGGTTTCCTCCAGGTAATCTGGTTTCCTCCCACAGTCTAAAAACATGCACAGTAGGCTAATTGGCTGCTCTAAATCACCTCAAGTTGTGAGAGTGAGTGTAAAAGGTTATAAGTGTTGGCCCTGCGAGCTGTTCAGGATGTACCCCGCCCTCGCCCTCGCCTTTGCCATCAGTCTGCTGAAATGGGCACCAGCCCTCCGTGACACTAATTTGGTTTGAATGAATGGATGAATATTGAAGGAGCACAGAGTAAGGAATGAAACATTTTGGGACATGCTTTTAAAATGCACCCATTTAAGATTAAAGTTCAATAGTTTTATAAAAAGCACATCCACCTCACAGCAAGAAGGTCCCGAGTTTGAGTCCCGGGCTCAGCCAAGGCGTTTTTGAGTGGAGTTTGCATGTGCTTGTTTGGATTTCCTCCGGGAACTCTGGTTTCCTCCCACAGTTCAAGAACATGCACATTAGGCTAATTGGCTGGTCCATATTGCCCCTAGGTGTGAGTGTGAGTGTAAATGGTTGTACATGTGTTGGCCCTGTGATGTGACGGTGAGCTGTTCAGGGTGGGCCCTGCCTTCGTGCAGATGCTAGTAGGATAACACGGTTCAGCCAAAAAACCTGTAAAGAGTATTCATTTAGAAGGTGTACCATGTTTATATATACGATCACACCGAGCGATTCATATTATATTTAAATTAATGAAAATATATTTAATTTACACTTGACATTGAAATTACATAATTTTAAGACCTGGTAAGGACCAGATTTTTTTATTATGTCTTAAAGGGAAAGGCTCATGAAAACTACTCCAGGATATAAATATGTGTCCAATGGCTGTAAATCCAATATTAACTGGAATGTTATGGGCACACATATACACTGTCCGGCCAAAAAAAAAGTTGCACACTGTAATATTTTCATGGAGAGCATTTATCCTTGATCACAGCATGTAATCTCCATGGCATTGTTGCTCCAGTT
>JAQMYF010000008.1:27563695-27591932 GCA_030014195.1 Neosilurus mollespiculum
AAATTTTTATGAATGATTCTTTCATATATTCTCCGTCTGTAAACGGCTTCCCCCTCTTTACAATCTCCAGAGCTGCCCCAAAACTAGCGGTGCTAGTTGACTGTTTAGATCTAATCCACTTCTTGAAAGATAGTTTGCTCTCTTCAGCTTTTCGTAGCAGTTCTGAAATTGCTCTTTCGCCCATCTTCGGTTGGGTATTTTTCGGCGAATGCTATGTACTAGTTTTGAAAATGTCTTTCAACGGTACATTTTTGTTGTTCGATAATTTCTCGCCACATATCAAGCACACAGGTAAGCCAGCGTCGTTGGCGGTGAAGGCAAATGAATATGTCCACGCTAATTTAAACTCTCTAACGTTTGTTTTTTTTGGGATTTTTTTCAGGGTTAGGCTATTGCAGGGTTCGCCCACTCCAAAAGCTGCCAGCAAGTAAAGGCAAAGGCTGTTGACATTGATATGACGTATATTTTCGTTGACAAATTATGAATTAAACATAGCTTTTATTTTAATCAGATGGCATCAACTCAAACTCCAAGATAACTGCGCAACAAAACAAACTAATAATGATAATATATGAATAAAAATGAATTAAGAAATACCCTTTATTTATGTTCGTGGTTTTTTTATTTTATTTATTTATTTTTTTCATCAAGGCCAAAGGGAGCCGCTACAAGAAGGCTGAAGAGCCGCATGCTGCTCCGGAGCCGCAGGTTGCAGACCCCTGGTCTAGTGTGACAGTGTTTAAAGGTTTCAGAGATTTGGAACATGTCACTCCGACATTCGTTGCTATTGTTGCTAATATGAGTTTTGCTGATTAGTTCAAACAGGAGAGTAATAATTATTAGTTGTATGTATCACAACAGTGTCCAGGTCAGGGAGAAGAGACAGTGGCACTCTAAAGGCTTGTTATTACAGTGATCTTTCTGTGAATGTATTAGTTTGAGTGTTGAGTTAAATGACCAGAGTAGGTGTGTTGGTGAGCGTCCTGTATGGTCCTGGAGTTCTCCGGTTCTTCCATTTGTCTTTGCCACTTTAGAACACCTCTGCCTATTTGTGCCATTGTACTGATGTTGTTTTTCCTGAATAGTCAGACAATAGCATATGTTGCTCACTGAAACATGACAATTGTGACACTTAAGTTGCAATGAAGAAAATAAAAATAAGCAAAAAATTGTTAATTTGTACATTTGTAGTTGAAGGGTTAAAGGTTATGCAAATAAATGAGTTGTTTGTTCTGTATATATGTTTTTTTCCCTCCTGTATAAAGACTGAGATGTGATGTTGGGGCACACCAGAACCTGCCACAACTTCACTGTTTATCATAGTGTGAGTTTTCTCAACCACTTGTGCTTCTCTCCACCAGTTTTTCTTTCCTTCCTTTTTCTACAGAAAAGATACTGTTAAAAAGAACTGTCATGATTAACAACGGTATGGAGCATTATTTTGTAAAGTTAATGTTTGGGGTGGGTTTGTTTTGAAATAAAGCACCTTTTTCTTTGAAAAAAAAAAAAAAAAAACAACCCATCCTTTTATTTTGATGTTCTAGGTGCCATAACTTACATCCATTCATCCATTTGCCAAACCACTTAATCTTACTATGGTTGCAGGCAGGCAGGCGGGAGCCTGGCTGAAGGCGGGATACTCTTTCACAGCTTGCCAATCCATTGCCGGCAAAATACACACGCAATCATTCACACTCTCACAATTTCACAATTTGGACCAGTCAGGAAGACTAACGTGCATGTCTTAGGACTGTGGGATGAAACCGGGGTACCCAGAGGAAACCCACGCTAGCATGGAAAGAACATGCAAACTCTACACAAAAAATGCCCGAGCCCGGGACTCGAAGCCAGGACCCTCTTGCTGTGAGGTGGACACCCCTGTGTTGAGTTTGAATGCTCTCTTTGTTTTAACCAATTTAAGAATGCCTATGTGTGTAATGTAGATATTTAACCACATTCTTGATGGTTTTAAATACATTTGGAAGGAACTTACCTGCTTTAAAGTTATTGAAATGTTCAGGCACCAGTCACAGAACTTGATAGAGTTGTTGAAACTCCCAAGGCTCTTCTGCTTTTAAATACTTGCTTTGTTGCACAAAGATATTTAAAGGGCCGGCGCCATAGATTATGTTGTGGTTCGCACGTCCGCCTCACAGCAAGAAGGTCATGGGTTCGATTCCTGGGCTCGGTCGTTTCTGTGTGGAGTTTGCACGTCCTCCCAAGGCTTGCGTGGGTTTCCTCCGGGTACTCTGGTCTCCTCCCACAGTCCAGAAACATGCACAGTAGGCTAATTGGCTGTTTGAGTGTGAGTGTGAGTGTTGACCCTGTGAGGGCGAGCTGTCCAGGGTGTACCCCGCCCTTGCCCAGAGCCGACTGAGATGGGCGCCAGCAACCCTCATTAGATGGGTGCCGCAAGCCTAATTAGGATTAAGCGGCTTAGAAAATGGATGGATGGAACTAAAATTTCCACCCTACAATAAAATGTCCATACTAATTAGGCTTATTAAATGAAGATATTACAGACCTCATATTTATTGGCAGCCATTGAGGAGTGGGTCAGGGTTTGTTCATATGGCCCAAGATCTCTTTAGTATCATATATGGCAGGCCTTCGAGAAAGCCTCTGAGGGAAATCAGTGAACTTTATTTTCCCAATAATCTCTACGTGCTGTGTAACAGCCAGCTGGAATCTCAAAAACACTCAATCCAACAGGGGAGGGAATCCACCAGCCAAATATTACCCAAGGGGCCACATGGATGGATTTCCCATGTAGCGTTAACTAAAACATCTTTTTCCTTTGTCTTTGTTCATTTGATCGAAACTAAATCAAGAACAATATGCGTTGCCAAGTATGCACAACATCTCTGTGATTTCTACATGACTTCCCAGTATTTAAGATTCATTTAAAAAACAAAAAAAACTATATAAGTCATAGTTCATTTGAGTTAAGTTTCAAAGTTTCAAATGTTTTCTGTATCCAATGTTAGTTTTGCTCCAGGCAAGAAAGGTTGTCCAAATGCAAGCTCATAAATTTTGGTTATTTCCACACAGATGAGCTCATTTATGGAAATCAATCTAATGATATGATTCCACCCTGTAGTCAAGGGAACCAGTGTCACTACCGACATCAGGAACACGTAGTTAATAAATGTAGTGTAGTACAACAAAGGGAAGTGTTTATACTATTATTCTGTTTATATACTGTACCTAATTTTACTGTTACTGGTTTGTGTTTCGGCCACTGAAATCCCAGGCACCTCTGAAAGCTTTCATTCGTAAATTGCATTTAAAGGTACAGTGTGTAGGATCTGAAGTATATTAGGGTGGCATGGTGGCATAGTGGGTAGCACGTCTGCCTCACAGCAACAAGGGCCTGGGTTCGAGTCCTGGGCTTGGCGAGGCCGGTGTTCGCCACGTGCTTGCATGGGTTTCTTCCGCGTACTCCAGTTTACTCCCAGAGTTAAAAGGCATCCACATCAGGCTAACTGCCCCTATTTGTGGATGTGAGAGTAAATAGCAGTAGTGCGGATCAGTGATAACTGATCCGAAGGTTGGCGGTTCAAGTCCCAGTACCATCAAGATGCCCCTGTTGGGTCCTTGAGCAAACTGCTCGTTGTATAAAAAATGATGAATGTAAGTCACTCTGGATAAGGGTGTCTGTCAAACGCCGTAAATGTTAATGGTTTTGTGGAAGTTGCCCTGCGATGGTCTGGCAAGCTGTTCAGGGTGACCTACGACTATTGGCTCCCCATGACCCTGATAGTAGAAGTAAGCGGTTCGGCAAATAAATGGCTGAGTGAGTGTGTTTATGAGTGATATGCTTTTCTAGGCAAGGATTACATAACCTACCCCAAATTACTGTTTATTACACCATGTGTATATCTTGCCAAACCAGCTAATGCAGCTTGACTGTTTTTGTGACCATGTGCTAGCAATTTCTCTGGCTTACAAACAGTCCACATTCCAGTGTTTATGGAAAAGACCTTTTCCAGCTCGACTTGTGTATTTCTGGACATTGTTTTTCCTTGAAATAAGAAAAACTGAAATTCATAATTTCATTACATAATTTAACAGTGAATTTCAATGAACTGTTAAAGAGTCAATGCGCTGTATAAAATAATGGTTCACAACATCAACATGAGTGCAATGATTCAGATTTTGGACTAATTTACATTCAAAAAAATGTAGGGAAGTGTGGCTAAGTGTTTTACTTGTCATTATTATTTATTATTTATTCAACGGTCATGAATTTAAAAAAATATATAATTAAAAGAGAAGACTTCCGCTAAAAGAGAATCTCATTCGAATCTCTTGATTCATTTCTTTCTGTGTGTTGGAGGTGTCCATAGACTTGGATTAAAATAATTTCCTGTGTACCAGGATTAAAACATTTATGCACAAACACCCGAAATACTGAAAGAAATTATGTTTATGGCCATATTCCTCTATGTTAACTTGTGCCTTGATGACATCATCATTCTGAGGTTCAGTTTTTAAATAACCACCTATACAATTGATTTTAATACAGAGTTTTCATTGATATTAACTTTTAACCAGTGCTGTTCTTCCCTTTAAGAATTAAAAACCCTTACGTTTAAAGGAAAAGTATTTCAAATATATCCATGTTCCCACCTCCATGTTGCCGAACACATTATAATTGTACAATTACATATATCTCTATACTTATCTTAAATTTTTTTTTTTTTTAAAGGTTAAAAGTATGCAGCAACATACGAACTATAAAATCCACACGGATTATTTTTGAAGTGAATTTAAAAAACATTTAAACAGTGCCACACATTTTGCGTATTGTTTAATAAAATACAAGAATGTGACCACTATCCATGTACACTTTTGTACACAATTGAAATTTATTTTGCTTCCCTCCAAAAAAATATATTATTTCAGACTTAAAATGTTATAGCTTGCAAATATTTTACATCAACATTAACTGTACTACAAAATACATATAAAAATAGGTGATCAGTGTCAGCTGCTTATTATATAGCTATTATATTGGCAATAAAGGTATAGAGAGCAACTAAAGCAGTGACATCTCATATATCTGCATAACAGCTCTGTATGTATTAGCACCTGAGGTTACTTCCAAATATCTCAAGCATAAAACTACTCAGTCATTAAGCATTTTTAGACTACAGACCACAGGGCCATGTCCAATTTATTTTTCATGGCAAAGTAGATTGGTGCAGTCTATTCCATACATCCATCCTTCTTCATCTTACCTATACTGCCCATGTGAATCTTAGAATGATACATGGTTAAATAAATGTACAACATTTACTACTGCCAGCTGTCTAAGTGATAAAATATGCCATAACAGCATACAGAGTAGTTCTTGCTAAAAAAAAAAAAAAAAAAAAAAAATTATTGTCTGATAACTTTCTTGAAGATTTGAAGAGCACTGGTGGATGTTTTTCTGTTTTAAATAACTGTCAGATATGTGACTCTGGTGTCTGTTCCAAGATGATTTGTCGCTAAGCATTTATAAAGGCCAGAGTCAGCGCTTGTTGGTCTTTGAATTACAAGTGTACCCTGCGGATGAAGTAGCTCACTGCCTTTAGAGCGTCCTTTTCCGGCTGTGGAGAGAACCGATCGGTCAGGCAGTTCCCAGGTGATTTCTGGTTTTGGTATTCCAACAGCAATACAGTTGAGCTGTATTGAGATCCCCATTGTTGTCTTTATATTTGGTGGTGGTCCATTAGTGATGCGAGGACTGTATGCAATTATGATAACAGGCACAGTTAGAACTGCATCCCCTAGATTATTCTTAGCACGGCAAAAATAATTCCCACGGTCATATGAATTGGTCTGATGGATGACCAGCGTACCATTGTCCATTAGTTGGTAGCGACCATTCATCTGAGAATGGGTTATGACATGACCTCCTGGCACAGTCCATAAGATGTTGGGACGAGGGCTTCCATCAGCCAAACAGTGGAGGAACAAGGGTTCTCCAGACACGCTGCGGATAATCCCTCTCGGCCGTGTCAGAATGTAAGGCTTTTGCCCAACCTCTAAAATAATCAGTTTCTCAATATAACCAACCTTATTCTTTGCAGCACAGCGATACCTCCCAGCATCTTCTTTGCCCGGATTATATATGACAAATGTGCCGTCACTGCCCAGGTGATGGTGAGATCCTTGAATAGGTCCTCCAGTCAACTGGGTACCATTGGGTAAAGTCCAGATCATATTTGGAGGTGGATTTCCATTAGCAGTACAGTTAAGTACTGTAGTTTTCCCTAGTTGAGTCACCACTCTTTCATTAAAGGGGTTCTTAAAGATAGGCCTCATAAGTTGGTTGGTAACTTCCAGATGTACTACCAAGACAGCTTCACCCCCATCACTGCGAGCCATGCAGATAAACTCAGCAGTGTCTGTAGGTCGAACATTGCGGATCTCTAGAGTCCCATTATGATGGACTATTATTCTGCTTCCATAGTAAGGAGCCGAGATGAAGATATTCTCCGGCATTATCCATGTGATCTTTGGAGGAGGGTTTCCTTCTGCTTTACAGTCTATTAACTTCCTGGAATACTTTTCCGCTGTATCCTTAATAACTGTCCTGTTCTGGTAATACCCATTGATGATGGGTGGATTTCCATCAATTTCCAACTTGTACACTTTACTCTCCTCACCTGCAGTGTTGCGAGCTATGCAAACATATTCTCCAGCATCAGCTAATTTTACATTTCTGATATCAAGGGATCCATTGACGTGCATCAAATAACGTTCATTTGATGCAGCAATCATGTCACTGGATGGTAGCATCCACAGAATCTTTGGTTTGGGTTCCCCTATGGACTCACAGTCAAAGCGGATGTTCCCTCCCGGCCCGACTTTAGCGTAAGTCAGGGTTGAGGGGCGTATCCGAGGTGCTGCACTCACGACAGTAATGTGAACATGCATTTCATCCTTGCCTAGGCTGTTCTCCGCATAACAGGTATAATCACCTTCTTCATCCATTCCCACCTCATTCAGGTACAGCGTACCATTATCAAACAATACATAACGTTTGGATCGACTTCTTATTCCACCATCGGCTTGAAGAGCATTGTTGACCAATGTACCATCTGGCAAGCCCCATGAGATCTCTGGTACTGGGGCACCAGAGGCCTTGCAGTCTACTTTTAATTCCTTGCCATATGGCACTTGTTTCTTCCCAACAAAGTTGGGTTCAATCTTAGCTGGCTTCATGGATACAGAGACTTTCATAATTTGTAGGTCATCTCCAGCATTGCTGCGTGCAACACAAAGGTAGTCGCCTGCGTCCTTGTTGCTAACTGAGTCAATAATGAGGGTTCCATTCTCCAGCACCTGGATACGACTGCCCATTCTGAAATAAAGAAAGTGAGATTTTGGTAAGAAAATATTAAGGCTGTTTAGATCCTTGATGGTAAAAGAGAAAGTTATTCTAAGTTTGCTTTGCACTATGTAAAAATTGCAAATGGGTTCGAGTCCCAGGCTCGGTGAGGGTGTTTTGGTGTGGAGTCTGACACGCACATTAGGCTAACTGGCTGTTCCAGATTGTCCACTAGTAGGATTAAGCCCACCAAGCATGTAGAGGACATACAAACTCCACACAGAAACCCCCTCGCTGGGCACAGGACTTTCTTGTGGTGAGGCAGAGGGGCTAACCACTATGCCACCATAAAAAAAGACAGTTCTACAACTTGTATGTTCAAAGCCTTTCACCTCAATAAAAGTGTCATGCTTAGATAAATATATGATTATGCATATCAATATTTCTTTACCTGTGCCACTGGTCCACAAGGGCTTTGGAAGGAAGTCTCCAAATAATTTTGGGTTTGGGAATGCCAGTTGCGGAGCAGTTCAAACGAAGTTGGCTGCCATATTCAAGTTCAGTTCTCCAGCCTGATGTTTCAATTATTTGAGGGGCAATATCTGTTTTATCCACAGATAGTGTGACCACTCGCCGTTCAGATCCTGTGGAACTTGTAGCGATGCATTCATATTTTCCGCTGTCAGTGACATCCAGGCTATTCAAGTGAAGGGTTCCATTAGGATATGCGTATACTCTGGCACTAGTGTGAAGTGGCATTACAACTGTCCCATCCATTAAAACCCAGTGTGTCTTGGGTTGAGGGTTTCCTTGCGCTGTACAGGGCATCCATACACTCTGCCCAATATTAACCCTCACCAGCTGCTGTTTCTTTTCCAAAATGTCAGGGGGAGCTGCCACCACCCGTAGACGCACAGTCACTGTATCTATACCTGCAGGGTTACTCGCAATGCACTTATAATGTCCTCGATCATATAATGATGCCTGTTGGATGATCAGAGTACCTTCTGATGTAACGGTTACTCTACCATGACCCTTGTTTTGACCTCTAACTTGAGTACGGTTTGCTAGAATCCATGACACAACTGGTACTGGTCTTCCTTCTGTCTTGCATTTCAGCTCAACAGTTTCACCAGAATGGGCTTTAATCTCTCGAACCTTTGCTTCCAATATCCGGGAAGGATAAGCCACCACTGACAGCATGACAGTGAGTTTGTCCAAACCATAGGCATTCTCAGCCAGACAAAGGTACTGTCCTCGGTCTTTGATGTTTGCATTCTGGATCGACAATGTTCCATTCCCGAACACCTCAAATTTACCCAGTTTTCCTTTAATGGTCAATGTAGTCCCTAGAATTAAAACAGAAGGTCATAAAACCAATGAATAAAACAAGTTTACACTGCCCGGCCAATAAGAAATTTCCACACATTCATATTTTGTTGGCCCACCTTTAGCCTTGATTACACCATGGCTTCAGTTGGTCAGTTCGAGGCTCAGCAATATATGTAGCAATAAAATTAAGTCAGCTGCTGACCCAAATGTACTGAATGACCAGGTTGTCACATCAGTAGACTTTTCATTACATGATAGCACAATTATATTATTGGGGCCCAAATACTGAAAGAGTTGTTCAGATTGGATGAGGAATCATACTCACACATTAACTGGCACTACAAAGTCCTGACTTTAACCCTATTGAAACCTTTTGGATGTGCTGGAGAAGACTTTATGGAATGGTTACATTTTTCCATCATCAATTCAAGATGAAAAATGAACCCAACTCTGGATGGGAATAAATGTTGTGATGTTATTGGACAGTGGTGTAGTGGTCCGCCTCACAGGTGGTGGTAGGTGTGAGTGTGTAGGGTTGTGTGTGTGTGTGTGTGTGTGTGTGTGTGTGTGTGTGTGTTGGCCCTGCGATGGACTAGTGAGCTGTTCAAGGTGTACCCTGCCTTTGTCCAGAGTTGGCTGAGATGCTGTAATAGATGTAATCTATTAAAGATGACAGATGTAATCAAGACTAAAGGCAGGACTTTTTATTTTGCCTGGGTTGTGAATAACAAAAAAAGCATGTTTATCATATAATACAAAACTTTAATTTTGAAAACTTGAGTAAAAACATTTAAATTATGGGTACCTGTGTTTGGGAAAAACCGTTTCCAGCTGATGGCAGGTTCAGGGTTACCTGTAGCCTCACAAGGAAGGAAAGCATCAGAGTTTGACTCAACAGTAAAACTGGCTGCGTGTCCCCCAACAATTCTTGGCTTAGATGTTACATCCTCTGTTGATGATTCAAGTCTATTGGTAGTTGATAATACAGTGTCGTACACTGTGGTGTGAACATGAGTATTTGGAAGTTCATTGGAGATATCACTGCGGGATGGAAAAGAAGTGAACTTCTTGTTTTCTGCTGTGGGAACAGACACTGCGTCAAAGGTAAGCGTCCTCTCAGGGGACGCGGTCGTTCTTGGTTGTTTGAGCTGGTCACTGATTCTATTAGTCAATTTTGGCATTATCCCTTGAATCAAGGGTGTCTGGGTTTGATATCTTCCATCTCTTTTTGGGGCAATGCTTTTATTTGTGTTGATACTTGCTTTGGTTTTTTGGGTTTCTGAGTGTGGTGTTGCTGTTGCTGGCCATGTTGGTGAACTTGGTATAGAATGAGTATTGGGGAAGTTGTTAGTTTCAGCTGTGCTTTTCCATCCATCAGTGACTGAGTCTGTTATGTCAGGTGATGTGTGTATAGAGGATCTTTCAAACCCTGTAGCTGGTATATACAAGGGTTTTGTTACTCTTGAAGTTGGCTGTGGTGTTAAAGACGTGGTTTCAAATGTAGAAAATTTCATAGTTGGGGCTTGTGTGGTGGATGTTTTTACTGGTCTTCTTCCTCTGAGACGTCGTCTGTGGAGACCTGGCTTTCGAATTCTCCAAGGTCTACGAGCAAATCCTCCAGACCCCCTGGAGTCAGAACCTGAGAACTCACCAGTACCTTCCTTATTTGTCATTTTAGTTGTTGTTAGGGGTGGTGGAATTAATGTTATGTGGGATGTTGTAGCTGCAGATACCTTGGATTCATGCATAGGTACAAGTGTAGTTACTGGCTTGTACGTCACTGTTGGTGTGTCGTATTTGACAGATGGATTGGTAGTTGAAAATAAACTGATGGCTTCATAAGAATTTTGCATTTCAGTGAATTGCGATACACCTGATAAGTTATCAGAGGACATTTCTGAACTGCCTTGGTTTCTTTGTGTCACAGGAGGAATGGTGGTCATTGGTGCAGCCAAAGACTCAGCTGTTGGTAGGGCAGTTAAAACTGTTGATGGTGCAGTTGTGGTCAAGGCTCTGGCTGTTGTTGTGCTTTTTATTTTTATGGATGGTTTGGATGGCTTTCTAAGCCTCCTAAGAATTTCCCGCTGACCCTCTTTGCTTCCGAAAAATCTGTGCCATGGTATCTTTCCCTGTATCACTCTGGAAGCCTTGAATGTTGTTGTCGTTGTTGTTGTTGTTGTTGCTAAAACAGTGGTTGAAACTTCTTTCATTGGATCTTGTGTTGGTTTTTGCTCAGGGATATTTGTGGAGTGAATGTATTCATGGGATCTATCAGATTTAAACTGTCCCCCATGCTTAAATGTAGTGGCCTTAAAAGATACTTCCGCTGAAGTTATAAATGGAGTGCTCACGGTTGTTGTGGTAGAAGTTGTCACTTGCGCTCTGCTAGTTGAAGCTTCTTCTGTTTTGGATCTTACAGTTGACATTCTTTCTTTCCCATTATCTATAGGTGTGACCACTTCCCCCGTGTATGGGACAGTGACATTGCTCTGATATTCTACAGATGGCTTCTTGAGCTTACCCAAAAAGGACTGTATGTCCGTAATCTTGTTCGGCCGAATAATTCTGCGCCTATTGAGAAAATTACGCCTCCTTCCTGGTTGTTTTTTATTGGGAGGAAAAATGTGTATTTCCTGGTGGGAGATGATGGTGGATCCAGGGGGAAGACGAGGAGACTTGATTTTTTGGGTAGTATGAAATGTGATCTCATCTTGTTCTCGTTCTGTTGAAGTGACTGCTGTAAAAGTGGTTTGGCTGTCAGGGTCTGTAGACGTGTGGACTACTGGGTTATCCTTTTGTGTTGGTTGGTCTAGTATTAATGTCATATTATGGCTCTGGGAGATGACATGTGGGAGTTCCTCAGTTACAGACAATGGCATATCCCCAGAAAACTGAAGTTCATTTTCATGCATGGCCTCAGTAGCTGTAAATTTTACATTAAATGGTTGTAAAGGTGCATTTGTGCCTCCTTCTGAACTGTAGGATTTGCTATGACTGGGATTAACTTGATAACCTTGGGTGGTTATTAAAGGAGTTGTCTCATCTTTTTGAACTTCATAATGGCTAAGAGAAACACTTGGCAACACCACTGGCCTGGCATCTGTATAAGAGTATGAAACTGTTGTGACTGTTCTCATGTTTTCTGTTGTTGTTGGTCCAACACTGTTTAGATCATCTCTTAGTACCTCTGTAATTTCAGTAGCCTTATTTTCATCATTCTCTTTCAGCTGATATGTTGTCCTAATACTATTATACATATTTTCTGGATTTTCTGTACTTGAGCTTGTTTGATCAGGCATGGAAACATTACCGTCAAGAACTCCATTCCCTGAACCTGTCTCATATTCAACAGAAAGTCCTTCATTAGTTTTATTTTTCCCAGATTTCTTGTTCTGAGATCTCTTGATATATTCTGCTAATCTCTCAGGGTCTACTCTCCTGGATGCTTTATCAAACACTCTTCTGGACCATCCAGTATGTCTACTACCTCCCCTCCTATGTGTTATTACTCCACGGCGAAGTGAAGGTCTGAGCCTGGGATGTGGTCTATCTGAAGTAATTGTCCTTGATTCCTGGCTAACTCTACCTGAAACACTTTCACTGTGAAGCATGTAGCTTTCTTCTACTCCCAGCTGTATGTCATCACCAGACCCATCTACACTAGTCAGTGTCACAATTTTTGACACATCACTAGAGACATTTACTAGCGAGGCTAATATATCTATTCCAAGATGGTTAGCGGCTAAGCATCTGTAAAAACCCCTGTCTCTCTCAGTCAGGGGATGTATAGCTAAAGTTCCATTTGGGTAAAGTTTCCTGTTTCCTAACGACCACTCCATAACAGTGTGGTCTGGTAGTATCCATTGTACAGAAGCTTGTGGGGTACCATCTGCTTCACAATCAAGAACTAAGCTCCCACCAACTGTTTGAGAAAGCCGTACTCCATTAACATCCTCCTCCTCAATATCTGGAGGCAGTACAGTAATCCTAAAAGAAAGTACATCTGCATCAAGATAATTAGTGGCAATGCAGTGATAAATACCAGCATCGGAACTATCTGCTGCTCTTAAAGTAAGCTTCCCATTGTCTAATATTACTATTTTTTGATCCTCGCTGCTATATGGCGCACGCACCTTGATTCCATCTGGTAATATCCATTCTATGGAGGGTCTGGGATCACCGAAGGTCTTGCAGTTCAGTTCGGCCACACCACCAGAAAGTACTGAAAACTCAGTTTTAGTCAGGTTGTCCTTTTGGATCATAGTCCAGCTGAATTTGTCTCTTGTCACTTTATTGCTTTCAATATTCATTTCAATACTGGACGAATATTTAATGTGTAATGTTGAATAGGTGGTTGTAGTACGGTCCAATTGGAAGCTAATGGTACCTTGCATTAACCATGCAGGATTTGCTTTAATTTCTGCCTCAATCTCGGTGAAGATTTCACTATCAGTAGCTCTTGTATCAGCTTGCTTGTACTTGTAGATCATTTCTGGTGATGTATTAAGAAGTAATTCCCTCTGAAGTATCAAAGGCGAGTCACTGTAAGACGCCAAAATGGCCCAAAGCTGATGAATATGATCATAATCAACATTACAAATGAGTGACGTAGCCACAGTTGCGCTGAGTGTTATAACATCATCACCCATTAGTCCTTGGGTAACATTCAAGTTGTCCAAACTGCCAGGCCTCTGTACGACACAGGCAACACTAGCATCATTGTTATACTGGTCTGTGAGTTTCATTTCCATCACCCCAATTGGAGCAATAAAGTCTTTGGGAAGAACTGGAGTGTAGCTGTTCTCCTCTATTGTGATATTTTTGTCTTTCAAATGCGAATGAATCCATGGCTTAGAACATGTGTAGGCTTGACTAGAAAGATAAATAATATTGCTGCCTCTGGAGGTTTGTGGCGAGTTACAGATGGGGCACATCTGTTCTCCAGAAATCTTCCTGTCTCTTCTACATTTCAGGACACCTGTAAATAGAAAATTGATGTGAGAACAACATGTAAAAATAACAATTTCTACAGGGATTTCAGAGCATTCTTCCCTCTAATTCAAATTTTTGCCTTTCAAACATTGCAGGTGTTGAAATCCTGTTCGGTCAAGCGGCTAACCTCTAACAAATGTATAGTGAAATGGTTGACTGAGTTGCGCCATGGTGGTGTAGTGGTTGGCACGTCTGCCTCACGGCAAGACGGTCCTGGGTTTGAGTCCCGGGGCTTGGTGAGGCCGTTTCTGTGTGGAGTTTGTATGTTCTCCACGTGCTTGTGAGGGTTTTCTCCTGGTACCTCAGTTTCCTCAGTCAGTCCAAAGACATGCACATTAGGCTAATTGGCTGTTCCAAGTTGCCCCTAAGTCTGAGTCTAAGTGTGAATAGTGTGTGTGTGTTTGCCCTACCATGGACTGGCGAGCTGTTCAGGGTGTACCACACTTTTGCCCAGAATCAACTGAGATATGCTCCATCCTCCCTGTGACCAGATTAAGCGGTGTGTGTGTGTGTGTGTGTGTGTGTGTGTGTGTGTGTGTGTGTGTAATAAGTGAATATATTGTGTTAATTTGATCAAAGTTATGAGTTCAATATACAGAGTCCTGTCTTCCATACCTGGATTTCTTTCAATCCATGCTGCAAGCCAGTCCATTTTACAATCACAAGACCAAGGGTTTCCACTGATAAAAACATTCTCTAGCTGGTAGCATCCAGTGAACACTGTAGCAGGCAGAGTGGTCAGGGCATTTTCTGACAGATATATAGTCTTGACAGAAGAATATTTGAATATCTGTTTGTATCTCAGAGTTATAAAAGTGTCTGGGTGAAGCTGCTGGAGTGCGTTGCTTTCAAGACTGACGAACTGTAGAGAGGTCAGACCATAGAAAGCTTCTGGATGAATGAATCTGATGGTATTATGGTCCAAATACAGACGTAACAAGTTGCCCAGGCCGTGAAATGTCTCTTTGCGCAGCTCCTTGATTTTATTGTAACTCATTTTTAATACCTAGGGAAGTAAAATCAGGGGGGAAAAGAACAATTATTAAAGGAGTTAAACTATATATTGGAATAAGTAGACCGTGACAAATGTTTCAGTTGTTATAAATATATAACGCAAAGTTTTAATGTCAAAGGAACGTCAGAAATACTTCATGTAGTACCATTAATCAAAATCCTAGAACCAAAAATCCATGTAGTACCTCAAATGACTGGTGGAGCGAACATACACATTCACTGATCTTTCACGTGGCACCAACTGGTATATATAATGTCAAATTCTTGTTGTTATATAATAGGGTTTAACGTTAGGCCACGGTAAGTTACCTGAATGAAGTGTTTATGCTAATAATACTAATAACATTACTACTGTCATGACAATAGGTTCTATATCAATAGTGGAGAAATTTGAATTGAATGAAATGTACTACTTCCGAGTCTTCGGACACACACATGCTCTGTCTAAACTGAAAGTTGAACTTTTAATTATTTAATTAGATCCCGGCATTAAACTTGTTGGAAAGTACAATTTAATGTATAGTAATAATAACATGAACAAAATATAGCTCAGGTGAAGGGTAATAACTTACTAGGACCGAGCATGCACTCGTGGACTGCGGACAAAAAAACACATGCACAATTTCCCGCGGAACAAAGTCATAGCAGGTCTGAGGTCATAGTACCTTCCGCGTTGCTCACACGAAAGGTAAAAAGAGGTGGCCAGAAAAACCAGGGATAGAAAATACAGACCAAAGAACTGATTTGTAATAACAAAAACAGGCACGATGAAAAAAAAAGACTCATATATAAGAAGGTGCCATTTATTTGCCGAACTGCTTAATCCTACTAGGGTCACAGGGAGGCTGGAGCCTATCTCAGCCAACACTGCGCGATGGCGGGGTACACCCTGAAGTTAGTCAGACCATTGCATGGCCAACACATACACAATCACTCACACAGTCACACCTAGAGGCAATTTGGAACAGCCAATTAGCCTTACGTGCATGTTTTTGGACTGTTGGAGGAAACTGGAGTACCCGGAGGAAACACACGCAAGCACAGGGAGAACATGCAAACTCCACACAGAAACACCCTCGTCAAGCCTGGGACTCAAACCCAGGACCTTCTTGCTGAGAGACAGACGTGCCAACCATTTAAAACAGTCACATAACACAATGTGATGTATATCTAGACCACACACACACACACACACACACACACACACACACACACACACACACAATATATAGGTGGTGATGAGACAATTGATTGATTAATTTATTCATTCATTTTCTAAGCCGTTTAATCCTAATTAAGGTCGCAGGGAGGCCAGCGCCCATCTCAGCCGACTCTGGGCGAATGCGGGGTACACCCTGGACAGCTCGCAGGGCCAGCACACACACACACTCACTCTCACACTCACACCTAGGGGCGATTTGGAACAGTCAATCAGCCTACAGTGCATGTTTTTGGACTGTAGGAGGAAACCGGGGTACCCAGAGGAAACCCACACAAGCATGTGGAGAACATGCAAACTCCACACCGAATCGCCCGTGCCTGGGAATCGAACGCAGGACCTTCTTGCTGTGAGGCGGACGTGCTAACCGCTGCGCAGCCGTGCCGCCCGTGAATAGAGAATAAGCAACAAAATAAAGATTAATTAATGCAGTTGCATCGAGAGCTCATATTGTAGAACTTTCCTTTCATCTATCTTCTGCTGGTCTTGATTTGGAAATAAACAACCTGTGGTCCAAGTGTTTTGTTCCAGCGCAAAGATTTATTTGTGTTTGTATTTGTAATGGCTTGTTGACCGAACAGCTGAACCGCATATGTTACGCGTCTAAAGCGTCGGCGTTTCAGCACATCACACTCTTACTGGATTAAAATCGATCATTTACCTGCACAGCCTTGAGGTCGCTGAATGCTCTGTCCTCAATGGCCTGGATGGTGTTACTGTGCATCATTAACAACTCCAAGCTTCCCAGACCTGACAGTTCGTGTTCTTTTAGGACTGTTAGACTGTTGTACCTGAAAAGACAAACAACATGGGTGTAAAGCATGCACGTAGGCTTCAGATTATTTTTTAATCACCATAAAATATTCACATTCTTATGAATAAGTGGACAGATGAAAGCACAGACATTTATTTTCATGGATGGAGAAGTTGGATTATATTTTATTGGAGCAGAGTACATCAAAGGTGAACGGTATTCCTCTACTTGTGGGGACATTTGCCAGTCCCGGCCCTCAAGAAAACTCGGTGACGTAGTGGTTAGCACTTTCGCCTTACAGCAAGAAGGTCTAGGCTTCGAGTCCTGGGCTTGGCGAGAAAGTTTCTGAGTGGGGTTTGCATGCCATCCCTGTGCTTGCATGGGTTTCCTCCAGTTAATCCGGTTTCCTCCGACGGTCCAAAGATGTCCACTGTTCCAAATTGCCCCTAGGTGTGAGTGTGAGTGATTGTGTGCATGTTGGTCCTGCAGTGGACTGCTGAGCTGTTCAATGCATACCCAGCCGTTGCCAAGAGTTGGCTGAGATAGGCTCCAGCCTCCGCATTACCCTAGTAGGGGTAAGCGGCTCGGAAAGTGGATGGATGGATAGATAAATTTAAAAAAAGTAAAATTTAGGAAATAAAGGTGTGTGTGTGGGGGGGGGGGGTGTGCTCATCTTACCCCAGGTTCATTCTCTTCACGGCTGGCTGTACCCCGCTGGGAATGCCGCTCAGAGACCGAAACGTGCAGTGCACCTCCGTGGGAACGTCGCATGCGCACGGCGCCGGACATGCGCCGCTCCCGTATCTCGTAGCCTCGAGCAAAAACAGCATGAGCACCAGGAATCCGGCGCGCTGGAAGCACGAGCCTCCGCATGCAACACGCATCATGGAGCCGGGCTCGCGCTCTCGCGTCCAGTCTTCCTCAAATCCTGCGGCGGCGTCGCGCATCCATCACCGAAGAGCTGCAGCAGGAAGAGAAATTCTATCAGCATACAAGTTGCTAAAAGTTAAAAATAAATAAACAAACAAATAAATAAACATCTGTAAGTGTAAAATATGAATGATCACGTGATTCACGTGATATTTATTTACTCCACATTTAG
Organism: Neosilurus mollespiculum; assembly: GCA_030014195.1. Lineage (NCBI taxonomy): Eukaryota > Metazoa > Chordata > Actinopteri > Siluriformes > Plotosidae > Neosilurus > Neosilurus mollespiculum. Next base: position 27,581,433 of record JAQMYF010000008.1, read on the forward strand.
ACATGTTTCACTTTTCCCCAACATGTGCCAGAGCATGTTATCATCATCACGTATGATTCTTTTCACGTGATTCATGTGTTTTCATGTGTGATTCTTTTCACATAATTTATTCATTTTCACGTGTGATTCTTTTCACATAATTTATTCATTTTCACGTGTGATTCTTTTCACCTGATTTATTTATTTTTACGTGTGATTCTTTTCACCCGATTCATTTGTTTTCATGTGTGATTCTTTTCACATAATTTATTCATTTTGACGTGTGATTCTTTTCACCTGATTCATTTGTTTTTACGTGTGATTCTTTTCACATGATTTATTCGTTTTCACATGTGATTCTTTTCACCTGATTCATTTGTCTTCATGTGTGATTCTTTTCACCCAATTTGTTTGTTTTAACATGTGATTCTTTTCACCTGATTCATTTGCTTTCACATGATTCTTTTCACCTGATTCATTTGTTTTCACGTGCGATTCTTTTCACATGATTTATTTATTTTCACGTGTGATTCTTTTCACCCGATTTATTCATTTTTACGTGTGATTCTTTTCACCCGATTCATTTGTTTTCACGTGTGATTCTTTTCACATGATTTTTTCATTTCATGTGTGATTCTTTTCACATGATTTATTCGTTTTCACATGTGATTCTTTTCACCTGATTCATCCGTTTTCACATGTGATTCTTTTCACCTGATTCATTTGTCTTCATGTGTGATTCTTTTCACCCAATTTGTTTGTTTTAACATGTGATTCTTTTCACCTGGTTCATTTGCTTTCACATGATTCTTTTCACGTGTGATTTTTTTCACAGGATTCATTCGTTTTCACACGTGATTCTTTTCACATGATATATTCATTTCCACGTGTGATTCTTTTCACAGGATTCATTCGTTTTCACATGTGATTCTTTTCACATGATTTATTCGTTTTCACATGTGAGTCTTTTTACCTGATTCATTCGTTTTCACGTGTGATTCTTTTTAACCTGATTCATTTGTTTTCACGTGTGATTATTTTCACCCAATTTGTTTGTTTTAACATGTGATTCTTTTCACCTGATTCATTTGTTTTCACGTGTGATTCTTTTCACCTGATTCGTTTGTTTTCACGTGTGATTCTTTTCATATGATTCATTTGTTTTCACGTGTGATTCTTTTCACCCAATTTGTTTGTTTTAACATGTGATCCTTTTCACCTGATTCGTTTGTTTTCACGTGTGATTCTTTTCACCTGATTCGTTTGTTTTCACGTGTGATTCTTTTCACCTGATTCGTTTGTTTTTAATTTCACCTTCGATTCTTCTCACATGAATAATTTGTTTTCACCTGTGATTCTTCTCACATGCTTCATCAGTGGCAGTGGCGGCTTTGTGGATAAGGCGATGGGTTACTGATCTGAAGGTCAGTAGTTCAATCCCCACTGTTGGGCCCTTCAGCAAGGCCCTTAACCCTCAATTGCAAAAAACAGCAATGATTCCTCCCACATGATTAATTTCAGGGTGGCATGGTGACATACTGATCAGTATGTCCTTCTCACAGTTAGAAGATCCTGGGTTCGAGTCCTGGGGTCGGCAAGGGCGTTTCTGAATGGAGAATGCATGTTCTGCCTGTGCTTGCATGGGTTTCCCCAGGGTTCTCCGGTTTAAACCTACACATTAGGGTAATTGGCCATCCCAAATTGCCCGAAGGTGTAAAGGTGAATGGTTCTGTGTGTGTTGCTGTTCAGGGTGTACCCCTCCTTCACCTGGAGTCAGCTGAGATAGGTTCTAGCCTCCATACGACCCTATAGGATTAAACTGTTCGGCGAATGAGTAAGGGAGAGAGAGACGATATTAAATTATGGGATTGTCACATTTTAGCACTTGATGTGTCGCTTCATTAACACTGAAGTAATTATTTTTTATTTTTTTTAAATTGGTGTTACTATATTTCCTGTGCTGTTTAAATTTATTATTGAAAAAATCATCAAAAAGAGAGAGAGAGAGAGAGAGAGAGAGAGAGAGAGAGAGAGAAAGAGAGAGAGAGAGAGAGAAATCCCTTCTGACTGACTGTTTATATGGAGAAAACACACACATGCACACACGGCCATCATTTCACATCTGGAAAAAAAGGCTTATATTTTCTGTCATGGCATGTTTACCCCCAAATACCCCTAAATCAAACAAAGTATAAAGTCAAAATAACAGTAGAACTGATGGATATGACATGCTAGAAACATACCCAGTGAAGCAATGTTCCAGGATTTTATAAAAATGAAGTAATCCAGATTAAAAGAAAAAGAAAAAATTAATCCATGTGATGAAACATTGGTGATGAAACAGAGCTTTATTACCAAAAATCCAAAAAATCCTGAGTCCTAAGAGGACGTGTTGTGTGTTTCAGGTAGACGGTGTGTGTGTGAATGTGCAAAGCTGCTCACATCCACTTCGTATCCATTCCTCCGCCTCAGACAAATGTAGGAGGGGGGGTGGTCATGTTAGATCAGGTTAGCCCTCAAAGAAACTTCTTAATATGGAAACCGAGGCAGTAACATGGTTCATATTGTAAACAAATGATTCTTACACCCAAAATCATAAAAGCATAGTTTTTTTTTTTAACTCGCCTTTGTCCACTGTTGGCTGAAATAGGCTCCAAAGGCTGTTTTAAATTGTCCTGAGGTGTGCGTGAGTGTGAGTGTGAAGGTGCATGGTTGTGTGTTGGCTTTGCGATGGACTGACCGCCTTTACCCAGAGTCGGCTAAGATAGGCTCCAGCCTCCCCTGTGACTCTAGTAATAAATGAATGAATGATTAGATAGTGGACATGGTGGAGGAAATCCCTGAGTGTCATATAATGTTCACTGATGATTGTGTGGCATCTCCAGGATGTTTTTAAGTCAGTTGGTCATAAAATCCCTCATTAAAGGCAAGTTTTGATGTAGATATGGTAGGAATTTAGACAGTGGTAAACATTTTTCTAGTGTTTTATGCTAAAATGCTAATGCATAAATCTGAATCTAAAAATACAGCCCTGTGGCATCCCGCTGGTTTGATGCTAAAGGGTCAGAAATAACAACCCTGCCAGCAGGATAAAAACGAGTCTCTAGTTGAGAGCAGTTATAAAGTACCCAAGTTTGAGGAACAGTTGGAGACATAACATGCTGACGGTGCTGGTATTTCTACCACTGGAGTGTTTCCCCCAATGTTTTCTTTTGGTTCTGGGGGCAGAGTGGTTGACTTCATATTTATTTAAAAACCATTAGCATGTCCACCTCACAGCAAGGAGGTTCTGAGTTTGAGTCCCGGGCGTTTCTGTGTGGAGTTTGCCCTGACTGACTCACTCATTTGCCAAACCGTTCAATCCTTCCAGAGTCACAAGGAGGCTAGAAGGCAGGTTCCACCCTGAACAGCTTGCCAAACCATTGCAGGGCCAACACATCAACCATTTGCACTCACACTCATACCTAGAGATACCCTACCACATAGGAAACCCACATGCAAACTCCACAAAGAAACACCCAAGCCCGGAACTCAAACCCAGGACCTTCTTACCATGATATGGCTGTGCTAACGACTACGCTACCGTGCAGACCCATAGTGTACATTCTTTTAAAAATGATGCTCAGCGGGGGATACTGTGTAAACACTTTGAACTGTTTTAAAGTGCTCATCACCCTGATGGAAACAGTCCTACATGTTTATTAAGCAGTGATTGATTACTGCCTGACAAAAACTCAAAAACAGATGTGTGTGTGAGTGTGTGTGTGTGTGTGTGTGTGTGTGAGAGAGAGAGAGAGAGAGAGAGAGAGAGAGAAAGGTGTGCACATGTATAGTATGTAATCTGTAGTTCTTGAGACCACTGAAGCCTGATCATGGTTTTGAGTGGTTTAAGTAGTGGTCTGTTTTAGCTTAGTGTTGTTGGAAGAGATTTTGGATTTGTTCTCCTTGCTCTTGGTGTAGTTTTTGTTGGTATGTGTTTAGTCTTGACTTGAGTCAATCTTGTTTTGTTTATGGTAAGCATAGGTATTATGTATTCCTTTTATTATTCCTTTTAGTTGTCTTGGTTTTGTAACCAACTTACCATATAACCGGATTGTAATAATTGCCATTTGCTGTACATTGGTATGTTACTTAGTTTTATTCTTGTCCCTGTGGTTGTGTGTCTAAGTCTTGTGCTAGTACAAGATTGTTCATATCCTGGTCTCTGGTGGACTGGGTTTTGGCCTTGTTGTGGTGCCTGTTGGTGTAGGACTAAGTCTTGCCTCTGTTGGTGTAGGACTATATCTTGTCTTGATCTCTGTTGGTGGGGGAATTAGTATTGTCTTTGTTGGGGTGGGTCTTAGTCTTGTCATTGTCTCTGGTGTGGGTCTTAGTTTTGTCTTTGTTGGTGTGGGTCTTAGTCTTGTTTTGATCTCTGTCAGTGTGGGTCTTAGAGTTGTCTTTGTCTTTGCTGGTGTGGGGCTTGGTCTTGTCTTGGTCCCTATTGCTGTCTTGTCCTTGTCTCTGTTAGTGTGTGAGTTAGACCTATCTTTGAAGGTGTGGGTTTCAGTTTTGTCTTGGTCTCTATTGGTATGGGTCTTAGTCTTGTCTTTTTCTTTGTCTTTGTCTTTGTGGGTCTTAGTTTGGTCTTTGTTGGTGTGGGTCTTAATCTTTTCTTGATCTCTGTTAGTGTGGGTGTTAGTCTTGTTGTATTCTCTGTTAGCATCTTGTGGTTTTGTAGTTGTTTGTTTCTTGTTTTGGTCTTGTCTTTTTCTTGGTCTGGCTCTCAAACATTGGAATTGGTTGGTACACATCTTGGCCAAGTTTTATTATTGCTGTTATTTTTCTTGTTCAGTTGGTACCATTTTAAATTGGTTTCTACATCTTTAATTAACTTATTTCTATTTTAATGACTGTAATCTCATGAATACAAATTCAAAGGAACAAAACTAACAAATTTGGATTGTTCCGACTCAGGGAAGGGAACCACTCACCCAAACTTTCTTTATTACTGTTAGACTGAAATGTTAGTCAGGCATTTTTTCAACAACAACAACAACAGCAACAACAAAAATCTTTTATTTTGTTTTATTGAGCGCAAGAAACTCAAATAACTAACAATTTGTGTACAAAAAGGAAAGTCTTTTGGGTTTATTTTGATGTTAAAAGATATTATTATGATTCCGATCTCCAATTAAGGCTTTAATTTAGCAACTCATTGTGGCCTTCTGAAATTGCCAGGCGCACACATCTAAATTAAGCTTTATAGAATACATTCCGAGGCTCTCTCTCTCTCTAGCTCTTTTTTTTGGTAAAGCACTGGTGAAAGACATCCAAAATAAAAATGGAAAAACCACTCAGAAAGAGAGACTGAGAAAGTGCATGAAAGTTTGTTTCGTTAACGTGAGAACCCTGGGTAGATATGGAACACCTCTAAGAGGACTGGAGAAACATTCACTCACACACTCATTTGCCGAACCACTTAATCCAACTAGGATTGCAGGAAGGCTGAAGCCTATCTCAGCAGACATCGGGTGATGGCGGAATACAGCCTGAACAGCTCGCCAGACCATCGCAGGGCCAACTTGGGCACAACCATTCGCAGTAGTCTTACACCTAGGGGAAATTTGGGACAGCAAGCTAGCCTTATATGCAAGCCTTTGGTTAGTGGGAGGAAACTGGAGTACCTGGAGGAAACCCACACAGATATGGGGTGAACATGCAACCTCCAAAAAGCCTGGAACTCGAACGCCGGACTTCTTGTTGTGAGGAGGACGTGCTAACCACTTTTTAATAGATTATATTAGCAAATGTATGCAGCAGCCCAATATCTACATAGCACATATTGAGGAGAAAGAGAGAGAGAGAGAGAGAGAGAGAGAGAGCGAGAGAGAGAGAGAGAGAGAGAGAGAGAGACTGTTTGCTTCATATTTGGACTTTCTCCAGCCACATGTATTCTGTAATTCTAAATCCGCACGCATACACACTGTGATATCGGAGTCCTGTCCCGATTTATGTCAATGTAGGTGAACTGTCTAGGCTGTCTAGGTTACTGCAACCCCTGGGTGCAGTTATGATTCTCAAAGTTCTTCCAACAAATATCTTGCACATGGTTTTGGTGGAAACCTGCAGTCTTGCAGCATGGTGCTATCTCACTATACACTATATTGGCTAGCAAGGGCAACACACACACATCCATTCACGCTCACATTCAAATTGGAAGAGCCAGTTAGCCTTATGTGCATGTCTTTGGGCTGTAGAAGGAAACCAGAGTACATGGCGGAACCCACACAGGAAGAACATGCAAACTCCACACAGAAACGCCCAAGGCTGGGACTCGAATCCAGGACCTTCTTGAGAGGGGGGTGGAATTCCCTTGCTATTAAGTGTGTTCTGGTTAATTGCGAAGAAAAAATGTCTGCCAGGACAGTCCCGGACCGTTCTTGAAACCTGGGAAAGGACGCTCTTATTTAGGGGCGAAGCAAGCCACAACAATTTGTATTCAATGCTAATGTCAAGCCACTGGCTCTCTGTGAAAGTTCCTCCGCTCATATACATTCCAACAGATATTCCATAACTGGCATGCTTGATTACACCACATTGACTCCGTATGAGCCAACGATTCAACATACTGTTACACTTAACAGTCCTTGCCCTTTATTGCAGCTTAATCGGAAAAAAGAAGTTCAGGTTTGTTTCCATTCCTGTCTCTTATTTCCATCTTTCCCCTTTGCTTTCACGTCTTGTTTAACCTGAACTTTTTGCTGTGGATATTAAATCCCAGTGTGTCTAGTTTGCCTCCTGGACGAAGCTAAGAAAAGGAAACACTCAGGAGAGTTTTATAGCGGTGGTATTTATGTTATCTCACCTAACACTGGACCACGTGGTTTTTCACGTCGCTTCCCCAGAGACGTCCTCCAGCTCATGCCTTGAGCAGTAGGAACCATTGTGTTTAGAATGACACGATCCTTATTTCCAAGCCTGTTTTCAATGGCAGCGTGGTGTGGTAGTGCTTAGCAAATCCACCTCACAGCAAGAGGGTCCTGGGTTTGGGCGTTTTTGTGTGGATTTTGCATGTTCTCCCCGTGCTTGCACGGGTTTCCTCCCTTGTACTCTGGTTTCCTTCACAGTCCAAAGACATGCACCTTAGGCTAATTGGCTGTTCCAAGTTGTCCGCGATAGTCTGGCGAGCTGTTCAGGGTGTACCCTGCTACCGCCCAGTGTCATCTGAGATGGGCTCCAGCCCCCCTGCAACCATAATAACAGGATTAATCAGTTTGGCAAATGAGTGAGTGAGGGAGTGAGTTCAAAGGGCGAAATAACACATCCCTATAGCTTTGATAAAAAAATAAAAAATAAAAAAAAGAAGAAATGCAGTTATAAAGAAAGATAGTAATTTTAGATAACAGTAAACTGATTAGCGTACATGGGAATGGGGCGAACTGATTGGTCCGCTATCTCGAGATTTAAAAAAACAACAACAACATTATTATATAAACATTTTCCTTTACTCTTGCGAATACCCTTCTATCACAAATCATTCCATCCAATCATATCATCTCCTCCCATTCCACCCTGCCTGCACTCTCTCCTTCACTTCTCAACTACAGTCTCCGTTACCACGGATAGTTTACCACAAGTGATGATTTATCATTCTAACAAACGTTTTATTCTTATTCATTTCATTCATTCGTTCATTTTCTAAGCCGCTAAATCATAATTAGGGTCGCGGGGAGGCCGGTGCCTATCTCAGCCCACTCTGGGCGAAGGCGGGGTACACCCTGAACCAGGCCAGTGCAGAGCCAACACACACACAACCATTCACACTCACACTCACACCTAGGGGTGATCTGTGAAAGCCAATTAGCCTACTGTGCATGTTTCTGGAATGTAGGAGGAAACCAAAGTACCTGGAAGAAACCCACGCAAGCACAGGGAGAACATGCAAACTCGTGCTGCCTCTTATTCATTTATTCATTATTAATAATTTTTTTCTCTTGCTTATTCACCCCCTAAATACCCCCCCCCATCTCTCATTGCAAACTTTTGTACTCAGCATCTGTACGCAGATGAACTCTTTCCTTATAAAGCCCATCTCCCAGTATCGCTGCCTCGTAAATCGTGATGTTGAAGCCACTTTTAATCATTTCAACATGATGACAACTTCAGAATTCATAGAGAACATGCATCATGTGCTGGAAGAGTATTTTGGTTTCCAAATGTGTTTCGACAACCTTCTGAAGAGGCCTGAAAGCTCAGATTTAAAGCTATTGTAAATACAGCTTGGGTACATTTACTTATTTATACTGTAGGTAAATAATCCATATGCACTGCTGATACTTAAGATGCATGAAACAATCACGCATAAACAGAGTCACTGTATGGTGCTTAGGAGCTGCCAAAAGTATCTGAATATTCATTTCAGAAATATTTTAAAATATATATAAATATCATAGTAAATAAATAAATAAATAAATAAATAAATTCCTGTAGTGTATGAAAGTTATTATTTTTATTAATAATAAAATAAAACTTAATTAAAAATAAAAGTCACTATTATTATTATTATTATTATTATTATTATTATTATTATTATTTCATGCCCTGCGATGACCTGGCGAGCTGTCCAGGGTGTACTCTGCCCTCGGCCAGAGTCGGCTGAGATGGACGCCAGCCTGCCCGCGACTCTAATTAGGATTAAGCTGTTTACAAAAATTAATAAACTTTCGAATTATCATCTCATTCACTCAGTTGCCAAAATGCTTAATCCTCTATTAGGGTCACGGGGAAGCTGGTGCCTATCTTAGCCGACATAGGGCGAAGGCGGGATATACCCTGAACACCTCACCAGATCATCGTAGGACAACACACACACAAACACACGACCATTCACACTCACATTCACACCTGGGGCAATTTGGAACAGCTAGTTAGATTAATGTGCATGTCTTTGGACTGTGGGAGAAAACCGGAGTACCCAGAGGAACCCCACACAAGCACAGGGAAAACATGCAAACTCCACACAGAAACGTCCAGGACTCGAACCCAGGACCTTCTTGCTGGGAGGCTTTGCCACCTATTATTATTACTATGATTATGATGTTGATGATGATCATTAATAATAAGAATATTGTATTATTTTCATTTTTTTCTACCACTTTTGTTTTTTGAAATTCAAAGCAAACTCGTTTCTGAGAAGAAAGGAAGCAGACGAGCAACACTTACACTTTCACTGTGCTTCCTCATATATAAATTCGGACTGACCTTTGGTAATAAATGCTTGTACAGTCTTTAGAACTATTTGTTTGATTTGTTCCATATTTAAGGATCTTTTTTGTGGCTCTCCCGCTGAATTCTGATGGACCGTCCTATAAACAGCGCCATTGTGTTTTAATTTCTCCTTTAGTTTGAATGGACAATATGAATTTCATTATGGTTTGGCAAAGTGCTGAATTTGCATGTGTGTGTGTGTGTGTGTGTGTGTGTGTTTGGTCCCAGAAATATTTGTGCTTGATCAGGTTCACTGATTGTCAACCAGATATAGACCATGAAAAAACAGTAACAAGGTGAAGTGCAAATGTGAACCTGTCAAGCTTTTTGTAAATCATTACTGACTCAATACATCCGACTTGCCTTTATCTCATTAGAAAATCTGATACCGCCGTGACAGCTTCGACTTCCAGCCAGGGTTCATGAGGATATTTCAGCTTGATTCTGTCTGCACTTCTTCTTCCTCTACTTCTTCTTCTTTTTTTCAATCCGAACACTAATAAAAGCGGTAAATGTAAGATTACACAAGTAACGGGATTGACAGTCTGCCATTGCAGCTTTTCAAACAAGCAATAAAAATAGTATTTTTTTAACGTCGGGTAGTGGTGGCTTAGTGGTTAAGGGTGATGGTTAACTGCTCCGAAGGTCAGCGGTTCAATCCCCGCTATCACCACTGTTGGGCCCTTGAGCAAGGCCCTTAACCCTCAACTACTCAGACGTGTAAAAATGATAATTGTAAGTTGCTCTGGATAAGAGTGTATGCTGCAAATGTAATGTGAACTGTTTCTCAATTTCTTTTAAGTCTTTATCAAATATATTTTCTTCACCACAGATTTGAATGCCAGCCTAATGCCATTCCCTAGGTCATGGGTGTCATAATTAGGCCCGCGGGTCAAATCCGGCCCACCTCCTCATTTTATGTGGCCCATAAGAGCATCCCACGAATATGATTATTGTACATTCTTTGTATCAACCATTACCATGAAACCTAATTTGTCATCCTACATCATCCTACATCCTACAACTACTGTGTTTCCCCGATAATAAGACACTGTCTTATTTTTTTTTGCGGATCAAAAAACACCATAGGGCTTATTTTCGGGGGAAGGTTTTATTTTATTTAACATTAACAGCAATTTCAATAAACAGGTAAGTAAGTCCAATTGCTTTCTTGTACTCAGCAGTGTAGCTCTTCCTTTTTGCACTCATATCTGGGGTCAAAACAGACAGGATAATACCAGTAAAATGATGACTGTTATACTCCCCCAGTCC
>JAQMYF010000008.1:27599710-27621912 GCA_030014195.1 Neosilurus mollespiculum
ACGCTGGAGGGACTACATCTCTCGGCTGGTCTGGGAACGCCTCGGCGTCCCCCCGGAAGAGCTGGAGGAAGTGGCTGAGGAAGGGGATGTCTGGGAGTCACTGCTTAGGCTGCTGCCCCCGCGACCCGACCCCGGAACAAGCGGAAGAAGATGGATGAATGAATGAATGAATGAATGAATAAAAAAACACTTGAAATACTTCAGGGCATCACAGTGATTAGATCGTCTGCCTCAAAGCAAGAAGGTCCTGAGTTTGAATACCGGGCATGCCGAGGGTGTTTCTGTGTGGAGTTTGCATGTTCGCTCTGTGCTTGAATGGGTTTCCTCCGGGTACTCCGGTTTCCTCCCACAGTCCAAAGACATGGGCATTAGGCTAATTGGCTGCTCCAAATCGCCCTTAGGTGTGAGAGTAAGTGCGAATGGTTGTGTGAGTGTTGGCCAGGCGAGCTGTTTAGGGTGTACCCCGCCCTCACCCAGAGTCAGCTGAGATGGGCGCCAGCCTCCCCGCAACCCTAATTAGGATTAAGCAGCTTAGAAAATGAATGAATGAAAAATACAACCACAAACCCCACCCACACATTGCTCCAACCCTGGCTTAGCTTATATATATATACACATATTTATGTCAGTTTACATAAATTCAGCATCAGGAAACCATGTTGAAATCTAATTTTATATGAAGCATCTCATATTTTGCCCCACTTTAACTGACTGGTGTTATACCAGCTGGATCTTCTCAAGTTACAAAATGACTTGCCCAGCAAGTTTGGAATAAAGAAGCGACAGTTACTTCATGTCCTCCTGATCACATCTGCACAACTCATTGTGCCGTGAGGTCGGGGGGCAGTGATGATCGTAAAGAAGGTGATTGATATTTGTTCCAGGCCATCATTTCAAAAAGACAGAGCAAAAATAAACTCGAGAAGAAGCACTGATGGCCATTATGTTATCGGTCTGAGTGAATGTGTCAGATTTATCACACTTAACATGCATTAAAATACTAATACTAATATATATATATATATATATATATATATATATATATATATATATATGTATGTTTGCCTATTTTACAGATTTGTCCCCACTGGTTTTGAATTGATACACTATATATTAGTGGATGATCTCATACTCTGTGTTTTGGGGATTGCCTCTGGATCCACTGTGACCCTGAACAAAACCACTTAATCCTATTAGGGATGTGGGGAGGGTGGAAGCTATCTCAGTCGACACTGGAACAAGTTGGGATACACCCTGGACAGACATACACAGACAATGTCCAAAGACATGCACATTAGGCTAATTGGCTGTAACAAATTGCTCCTAGGCATGAGTGTGAGTGTAATTGGTTGTGTGTGTTGGCCCCGCGGTGGTCTGGCGAGCAGTTTTGGGTGTACCCCGCCTATGCTCAGAGCTGACTGGTAATTATTCGATTTTTTTTTTCAAACCTTGCAGGACCGTATTGCATCATTCTGGGCCTAAAATCTTTACTTCTGTTACTTCTTTATATGTGAGTTCGTGCATGGAGAACCAGCACGATTCACAAGAACAGGAAGTCCAGCTTGAAGAAAGCTCCTTTGTGCACAAAAGCCTTGAAAAATGTCTAAACGCATTCCACTGCAGTGTCTGTCTAATGGTAACGAAGTAAAAGCACATGTTTTGTACTCTATCTGATAAAACAGAAAATTGGGCAATCATTTTTTATTCCACCAGCTAACTGCTTGACCGTGAGTTGTTTTTTTTTTCCATCTGCTAGCAGTGCCCTAACCCAAACAACAACAGATACAAGGCTTTTCTGGGATTGGTTTTGTTTTAAAAGGCCACAGATGTGCAATAAATATGGGTAAAACATGCATAATGCAGCGTAATTGCAGCAATCTATGCTGTATGTTAAGCAATTTTTATGTCGTGGATGTATTTTTTTACTGTGTGTCAATGGAAACATTGATAGATAGATATTCAGCATAAACCATATGGTTCTGGCTTCACCTTGAGTGATTTAGTGATGGTATGTTCCACAAGATTGGGCTGTAAATATTAGGACTCAGTGGGACAGGAGTTCAAGTGGACAATAACTTCATAATAATAAAGTACTGATACAGAAATCATGTCCTTTGAATATGCAAAATGCAACATTTAGGGTGGCACGTTGCTGTAATGCATAATGTGAGCACATCCGTCTCACAGCAGGAAGGTCCTGTGTTCCAGCCCTGTGCTCAGCTTGGGCGTTTCTGTTAGGAGTTTGCATGTTTTCCCTGTGCTTGCTTGGGTTTCCTCCAGGTCCTCTGGTTTCCTCCCACACTTCAAAGAAATGCACATCAGGCTAACTGGCTAAATTGCCTCTAGGTGTGCATGTGTGTTCACCCTGCGATGGTCTGACAAGCTCTTCACTGTATATCCCGCCTTCGCCAGGTGTCGGATGAGATAGGTTCCAGCCTCTCAGCGACCTTAGCAGGATTAAGTGTTTTCGCAAATGAAGGAGTGAGTTGCACTATTTACAGACAGTGGAGGTGCTTGCTCTCTATGAGTTGGGATGAATCTTTGCCTCAAACGGAGGAGTTCAAGTGTCTCCGGATTTTGTTCACCAGTGAAGGTGGAATGGAGCGGGAGATGGACAGACAAATTGGTGCTGTGCCAGCAATAATGACCACCAGTCCATTATGTTGAAGAGCTGGGCCGAAGTCAAGTTCCAGGCAAGTCAAACTGAAAGGTGGCCCTGAGGTAGACCCAGAATTCACTGGAGGGATTATATATCCTAGCATGGGAACACATCAGGTTCACCCAGGAGTAGCTAGAGAGTCTTGCTGGGGAAAGAGATGTCTGGGTTTCCTTCCTAGACCCATTGCCTCTGTCGACCCAACCTCGGATGAGCTAAAGGAAATGGATGGGTGGACACATGAAGGTGCTATTATAGAAAAAGTATAAAATTGTGTAAGATATTTCTGTGCCAGAGTGTTTATTTGATGTTAGTCTTCGAACTTAAAAGGCTATGGGAGCAAATTACTCACTTTTATTAAAGTCCTTCAGCCATAAAGGGAACTAGTGGGAAGGCTTGTGGTTAAATATTTAGCATGCACACATAGAATTCCTTTCAAAGTAGGTTGAAGGGCTGCACAACCATGTCGCACAGTCTGGTCGAACTGAAGCCTAGTTTTTATTACTGGAGATACTCAAACACCTTTACGCTAAGAATGCAATCCTTAAATATAATAGAAGGCATTAAAAACGCAACATTAAAATAATTCCATAATTTTATTATTATGTTTAACCATATCAGTAAAATAATATACAAACAAGAATAGGCATTTCAGTGGCACATAAAAGCACATTTCAGTGTTCTTCAGTGCCTGCGGACTGTCAGGATTACCAGGAACCTCAGCCGCCGTCAGTGTTTCTGGACAGAAACGGTCCCTCAGATGCATCACGTGGATTCCATGGTCTTGTGCACGTGTAGTGACACGTGGCTGGCCAGGTCTTGGTTGGTCTCGTGTGGTTCCCGTCTGTCTGTGGCGCGTCTGAAAGCGTACAACAGTTGAACGATGCTCGTTAAAGTGTGCTGCTACCCTTGCAGCGGTCAGTCCGGCACTCAGCATGCCCAGCGCCTGGTCTCTGCTTGCTTGTGGCAGTTGTGGCATCTTCAATTTTCACAAATTTAAACTTTTTTTTTACCAGGCTTTTTATAGCCAGAGGTGCCACTTGACAACAAACAAACATGTTTTGATCTCACGCTCCACTTTTGGATCAATCAAGGAGTGGCTAAGGTATCAGACTTGTGATCATGCTACGTGCACACGCTAACCTGGGCATTCACCTTTACTCATGAGAAATTGGTAACTACTCCACACTTAAATTTACTTAAATTTGTTTTCAAATTTTAACGTTTATATACAAAATGTACATTTGTGCTCGTTGCGTTTTTAATGCCTCTCAGTATACTAACATGTACAGATAAGAAGTCTCAGCAGGGATTGTAATCACTGCCGTTTGTTTCTCAATCCTTCCATCTGATTGTTTTTTGTTTGTTTGTCAGCTTGTCTATCAAGGATTTTCACAAACCTTGGTGGGAACACTACGCTACCTGAGTCCTGAAAATGATTTGATTTCGGAATGTCTATGTCAAAGGTCTAGGTCCGAACAAGGTCACAACGTTTTGGAGAGCGCATATCATTTCAAAACAAGTGCCAACAGACATATGTTTACTATGAAATGCTAACTGGGAACTGTGTATGGACTTTTATCAGGGCTCATGCCTTACAGATAGGGTGAGGAGCTCAGGTGTCCGGCGTGAACTCGGGGTAAAGCTGGCCTCGGATTGCCTTGGGATCCCTCAGGAGGAGCTGGAGTGGCAATAGGGAGAGGGGTGCCCAGGGTTTCTCTCCTAGACCTGTTGCCTCTCTGACCCAACCTCGGATAAATAGAAGAAAATGGATGGATGGATGGATGGATGGATGGATGGACTTTCAAATGAGACATTACCTTTGATTTGATTGTTGAGTTGGGTCAAACTCCAGCTGTCTCACCAATCCTTCAAACGAAAAAATTATTATTTTTTTTTTTTAACTAATTTGGTCATGTATGTATGCATTAGAACATATAATCGTAAGACAAGCACATGGGTAATTAAAAGTAGTACCCATAAAGGGTCTATTTGCTACATTATCCATACTCTGTGGTGGAGGTACCTTACACTCTGATTGCACCTCTTATTTTTTATGTAAATGTTTGAGTATTTAATGGAAAGTCAAATGAAATGTTATCCAAGCAGCCATATTTATAATTTCTTTTAATCATCAGTCATTTCTTATAAAAATTCTTCCTGGTTTTGACTCTATGTGGTTTGAGAGCCACAGAACGTACAAAACCTTAGGCCTGATTTATTTTTCTCTTCCACCCAAAAACGCCTATTAACCAGACAACCCTTGTTGGCTGCTTGAACTTTGACTTTGTCCCATGCATTAAAAGTAAATACAGTATATTCCCAGCTGTTCTTGTTGGAAAAAAAATAAAGAAAGAACTATGCTATTTCAGTTAATACTATAGGGACATTCCTAACTTATGTTGTGTCAACGTTCAGCTTTTTCCAGAATTCAGAAGCAGCTCCTGATGTTTTCATGGTTGGAGTCCGGGAATCGTGGTGCTAGCACATTCAGTGGAAACAGAGCCACATGCTTACAGATCAAGACCCTGAAATACTGCCAGCACACTCAGTGCCTCAGTCGTGAATGTCTGTTCAGGCTCCATATCGCATTACTCAATATTCATCTGTGTAGTGTTAATGGCTCGAAAACAATACCAGACGCCAGATGTCCTTATTATATCAACTTATCAAATATCAATAACACCATACACTGCTCTCGGGTCTTTTTTAATCTTTAAAAAACATCAAATCTCCCAACAGTATAAGTTCAATGCTGTGTTGCAAGTATTCATTCATTCAGTCATTCATTTACCGAACTGCTTAATCCTACTAGGGCCTACTGGGTAGACTGGAGCCTATCTCAGCCAACTCTCACAACAGCTCACCAGGGCAGCACACACACAACCGTTCACACTAGGGGCAATTAAGTTCAGCCAATTTCCCTTAATGTGCACATATTCGGACTATAGGAGGAAACCAGGGTCCCCGTCGGAAACCAACACAAGCATGGAGAAACCATGCAATCTCCACACAGAAGCACCTTTGCAGAGCCCGGGACTCGAACCCTGGACCTTCTTGCTGTGAGGTAGACCTGCAAACCACTACGAAACCAAGTATTCACTTATTCACTCATTTGCCGAACTGTTTAATTCTACAGTGGTGTAGAGGTAAGAGTGCTGGGCTCATGACTGAGAGGTTGTGGGTTCAAATCCCCGTTAGACCCCCACCGTGCTGAGACCCCAGTGCAAGGTCTTAACCACAAGAGTGCCTCTGTCCACCCAGCAGTATAAATGGGTACCAGTAAAAAAATACTGGGAAGGTAACTTGTGATGGACTGGCGTCCCATCCAGGGGGAGTCAAACTCCTAATTGCTTCACGCTACGGAAACTGGAATAAGCTCCAGCCTGATGAGCCAGTAGGAGCCCAACAGACCTACCTACTATTGGGTCACGGGAAAGCTGGAGACTATTTCAACTGACTCTGGGCGAGGGCAGCCTACACCCTGAACAGCTTGCCAGTCTGTCGCAGGGTCAACACACACAGCTATTCACACTCACACCTAGGGGCAATTTAAAACAGCCAATTACCCTAATGTGCATGTCTTTGGAATGTAGAAGGGAATCGGAATACCTAGATGAAATCCATGCAAGCACGAGGGGAACATGTAAACTCCACAAAGAAACGTTCCCTCCAAAGCCCTGGACTCGGACTTTAAGGTGGACGTGCTAACCCCTACTACACCACCACACATCAACATTAACACCCTTAAAATATCTTATAATATTTCATTAATAATACCCACTTTTTCCCTTTTCCTTTTTAAGTTTAAAGAAAACCTTTGTAAAAATGAGAAGTCCCATTAAATTTACAAATATAATAATAAGAAACATTTCACTGGGAAAAAAAAAAAAGATGTGCTATCTTTGAACCCTTAAAACTCCCAGCACTCCCCATCTCGCCATTGGTGCTTGTTCTATGGATAATTACTGGTGCTTCACTCCCATTTCATCTCCATGTTATGGAAGGGTTTCCTAGTTACATTGCTTTGCTGTTAAATATGTTTTCTACTAGTTTTACTGCATTTACTGAATAAATATGAAGATGGATAGCTGAATAATTATGTTGGGACATTTTTAAAGAGCTATAAGCTTTGACAGTTTATGCCTCTGTCATCATTAAATTTACGCTGGGAGGAAATTCTAAAACAGCATTTGGAGAGTCATAATTATTGTTAGGTCATGTGTGGAAACTGTAATGTGATGCTTTTAAAAACAAGTGTAAGAGATAAACAGATTTTTTTTAGCAGGCAAGATGAAAACCCGACACCTGGACAAATATTTTTGTATCTTTGTAAGTCTTACTAGGGTTGCGTGAAGGCTGGAGCCTATCTCAGCCGACACTGGGTGAAGGAGGGTTACACCATGAACAGCTCGCCGGACCATCACAGAGCCAACACACACACACACACACACACATCCATTCAGATTCAAAACTAGGTGCAATTTGGAATAGCTAATTAGTATAATGCGTATGTCTTTGGACTGTAGGAGGAAACCAGAGTACCCAGATGAAACCCACGCAAGCAGGGGGAGAACACGCAAACTCCATCCAGAAATGCCCTCGCCGAGCCCGGGACTCGAACACAGGACCCTCTTGCTGTGAGGCGGATGTGCTAACCACTATGCCACCGTGCCGCCCAGATATGGCAGGACCAATCAGAGGGAATAGGCTAAAGTTAGGAGAAATCCATTTATTTTTGGTCAATTCTTTTATTTCCACCCCAAGGGAAATTTCTGACACCAACAAACTACAACCAGGCTCCAGTGATGAAATAAATATGAACGGCGCAAGGTAATTCTTTTGCTAAACCACAAAGAAATTCAATCCAAACCACAAACCAAAAAACATGACAAAAATGCACCACGGCGGAGTCGCGGTGCCAGAGTAAATAACCAGGTTTATTATCTGATCCCATCTGACAACTTTTCCTTTGTCACAATCTTGAATCGTTTTTTTACTTCGTTTGCTGACCAAGTTAAGGAGTAAATAGGGAATTTGTTGGAATTAAGTTTACACTAGAAACATCTTTTTTTTTTCCTTGTGGAAACACTGGCGACGTCTAACACATGAGGTATTTGATTCACAGCATGTTTTAAAGTGTATGAAGGGAAGAAAAGGATGTGGTGTGCTGTTTCTTTCATTGCAAAATCTGTCAGGTCAAACTAGCGTGTACACACACACACACACACACACACACAATCCTGTACTTCTGTCATTGTGGGGACATTCACTGATATAATGCATTCCCAAGCCCCTTACCCTAACCATAACAATCAGATCTAAATCACCAATCTTAACCTTTACTCTAACCCTAATTTAAACGTAATTCTAACCTGAACCCTAAAACCAATGTTTACTCCTTGGTTTTAGGGGTAACAGCCCTTGGAGGAAGTGAGGACCAGCCAAAATATCCTCACTTCACAAAAATATCCTGACTTAGCTGGTTAAAAGCATATTCTGGTCCTCAGTATGTATAAAGTACAAGTACAAGCACACACACACACACACACACACACACACAGAAAATCCTGCACTTCTATCTTTGTGGGGACATTGACTGATGTAATGCATTTTATATCTTATCCTAACAACCATCACAACTAATTGCTAAACCACAACCTTTACCCTAACCCAAACCTAAACATAATTCTAACCTGATCCTTTAAACCAAGTCCTTTACCTGCAAACAGCCCTTTGAAAAAGTGAGGACCAGGTAAAATGTCCTCACTTTGTTGGTAAAAACATCCAGTATTCACCAATTTATTACATTTCCTAGGCCCCTACCCTAACCTTAACCATCACATATTTCAAGTACACTCACACACACATACACACACACACACACAGACACACAAACACACACATATGCACGCATTCATTAAAATAAATGGTGGTTCCCAAGGCACACATGGTATTGCTTCTTAGCAATTTGACTGAATTTATTACGACTAATCTAATATTCTACTTTATTCTGATGAAATCTGTCCATGGTAATTTACTGGTGGAGGTAAGGGTCAAAGGTAACTTTCAACAATGTTTCAGTCTCATTTTACTTTATTTTCTCCCTTCAGTTACTGTTTGGAAGCGTAAGAAAACTTGGTTTTATCATGTATCGTCATACAGGACCTTCATCCATTTATTCATTTTCTAAGATGCTTAATCCTAATTAGGGAGGCTGGAGCCCATCTCAGCCGACTCTGGGCGAAGGTGGGGTACACCCTGGACAGCTCGCCAAGCCATCACAGGGCCAACACACACACACAACCATTCACATTCACACTCACACCAAGGGGTAATTTGGAACAGCCAATTAGCCTACTGTGCATGTCGGATTGTGGGAGGAAACTGGGGTACCTGGAGGAAACCTACGCAAGCACGGGGAGAACATGTAAACTTCACACACAAACACCCAAGCCCGGGAATCGAACCCAGCACCTTCTTGCTGTGAGGCAGACGTGCTAACCACTGAGCCACCGTGCCACCGTCCCATATGGTATAAAATGAGGAAAATAAAGTTAGTAAAGAAGTACCAGAGATCGTTAGCGCTTCTGGTGAGTTCTCACAGCTAGCAAAGTTAGTCTGCATTGCTAATTCGCCTACAAAGCTAATACAAACACTGAGCACTGGTTAGCACTTCAGCCTCACAGCAAGAAGGTCGTGGGTTTGAGCCCTGTACTTCGCTTACTTGTGTGGGTTTCCTCCAGGTATTCCGGTTTCCTCCTACACAAGACATGCACACTAGGCTGTCTGTTCCAAATTGCCCTTGTGCCTGTGTGCGTGTGTTGGCCCTGTGATGGACTGGTTATCTGTTCAAGGTGTACCACACCTTTGCCCAGAGTCGGCAGATATAGACTCCAGCCTTCCCATGACTGTAATAAAAGACAAAAATACATTTTTGCAGCCATTCAGCTGAAAATGGAATTCAAAGAATGCTGGACATTGTAGACTCACATACTGCGGTTGCTACATGACCATAAGAGACAGACTACAAGCCTGACGATAGACGTATATTTAGATCTGTAAACATATTTATGACAAACCACATATAATCTGGATTACATAATCTGACTCAGTCATAAAAGTAGAGAATCAGGAAAACGATCCATGATGTAATGAATATAATGCAGTAAATCATTGTTTCATTATATGTCAACATATTGTTTCATTTCCGCCAGAGCGGTCCATACTATTCACTCGAGCTGTGTATAGAATTTGCAAGGCTTGGATTATCTTTCTGTTCTGCTCTTTTGCTGGTGATAGAAAGTAATGTATATAACTGGCGCTAAATATCGGTGCTGGCGTGCAGACTTTGCTTCAATAGCAGCAGCATGAGATATTGCGCGTTTCATGGGGATGTTTATGAGTGGCTTTTTTGTGAGTCTTCCAAGAACTGTCAGGCTGAAGTGCCAAGTAAGCAGTGGAGTCGAGACCCAAGTGCCGAGCGCTTGAGTCATGTCAAGACCTGCAACATATTAACGCTTCACAGGGAAATATTGTAAATGTGCATCGAGGGTTTTAATGTTGTTCTAAAAATGGCTGTTAAAAAACAGTCACTTTTCATGGTAAGCTTCGTTTTTCATTTTTAAACAAACAAACAAACAAAAACAAAAGTGTGGTGTTTTTTAAAATTTTTTATTTACTCACTCATCTCACTCACTCATTTGCCAAACCTTTTAATCCGACTAGCGTTGCGGGGAGGCTGGAGCCTTTCTCAGCCGACAATGGATGAAGGCAGGGTACACCCTAAACAGCTCACCAGATCATCACAGGGCCAACACATGACCGTTCACAATCACACTCACAACGGAACAGCCAGATTAATGTGCATATCTTTGGACTGTGAGAATAAACCAGAGTACCCTTAGGAAACCCACACAAGCACGGGGAGAACATGCAAACTCCACCCAGAAACACTCTAGCCCGGGCCTCGAGCCCAGGACCTTTATGCTGAGAGGTGAATGTGGTAGCCGCTACACCACCGTGCCGCTCTAATTTACACATAATAATTTAAATAATAATTGATTACAAAGTTTCAAATGAATTAAAACATTTGTAACTATGGTGGCACTCATAAAATTCAAGGCACCCCTACAGATATCTCCCAGCATGCTCTTGTGCTTATTCTATGATATGTTTTATAATACGTCGACATAGCCAAATTAGCAAAAAAAAAAAAAAAAAGAAAAAACCCTATCATGTTTGAAGGTTTTACAAGATGCTCTCATTTGAAAGTCCACATATGTTTTTTTTATTAGTATTCGTAGTAATGGCATGTCTATCAGGACTCCTTTCGAAGTTATCAGCACTCAAAATCCTGTGACCTTGATGGGGACCTTTCAAGGTCACACAAGGTCAAAGGTAATTATGCCATTTCAAAGCATGTATATGGTTTTCTATTTGTCGCTCCTTGCATCTATGGGTTCATATCCATTGTTACTGAGATATAAGCAATGTAAATTTAAACATGGGAAACTTCTATTTCTAAAACTTTGTGACCTTGTCCTGACCTTCACCATTGACCTTGATATTCCAAAATCAAATCATCCGTACTACTTTGGTAGGGTAGCGTCCCGCCAAGTTTGGTGAAAATCCTTGCGTGGGTGTCTTCAGGATGTTGTTCATAGACAAACAGACATGATAACAATATCGAATAAATAGTTAAACAACTTAGTTTTAAGTTATCCATGCCTTTAATGATCTGGCTAAATTTATCAAAACCTTAATTACCCTAATATCAAGTAATAGTTCTTAATTTTTAAACATACTTATGGTATTGTTTTATTCTTAGAATGGCAAGCATGTCACGTCTTCTGCATAGTACAGAAGTGCAGAGCGCAGTCGTAAGTCATTATGACTGCACTTTAATTCACACCGCATGGATTATTGTGTAACGGTAATTTCTGAGACTTGGTTGGACACTCTTATCCCGGACGCCGCGATTGACCTAGCGGGCTATGCGACCTACAGAGTAAACAGAACCAGCATGTCTGGTAAGAAACGCGGAGAAAGCCTGTGTGTTTACATTAACAACAGCTGGTGTTCCAACACCATAATCAAAGATATCCACTGCTGTCCGGATACAGAGTATCTAATGGTACAGTGTAGACCTTTCTACCTGCTGAGAGAGCTTACATCTGTAGTTATAACCGCAGTTTATGTGCCGCCCCAAGCTAACGCTAAGCTAGCCATGGAGCCACTACAACAATCCATTACCAACAGCTAGCGGTGCAGCCGGACTGTGTAATATTTGCAGCAGGAGACTTTAATCATGCAAACCTGAAGTCTGTCCTGCCCAGATTCTCCAAAAATGTGAGTTTTCCGACGAGGGAAAAAAATACACTGGACCAGGTCTACAACATTCCAGATGCCTATAAAGCCACCTCCCTGCCACATCTCAGACTCTCAGATCACCTCTGTCCCTGATTCCTGCTTAAAATCCTAAAATCTGTAGCCAAAGACCAGCAGTTAAGACTGTTCAGGTGTGGACTGAGGAAGCCAGGTCTACAGGATTGCTTTGACTCTACAGACTGGGGAATATTCTCAGAGGAGACAGACTAGACAGCTTAGAGCACGGGATGTTGCCTTCAAGTCAGGAGACCAGCGGGCTTACAAAGAGGCATGTCGGGCCCTGCGAAGAGGTATCAAAAAAGCTAAGCACAAATATAAACAACTCATCATTGAGCACTCTGATGAGAACAACACCAGGAATATGTGTAACGGGATCAAGACACTCACTGGCTACAATTACATGCACACATCAGCGGTTACCACATAAATTGGTTCAGAAGTAGGGCAACCTGGGCCTAGGGGCTATGCACCGGACTTTCCAGTTACAGAGGGTGGAGTGCTTCAAGTCCACATCTCTGCTGACTTCACCTGGCCCACAAACATATCTCACCAGGTGGGGAAAGCACAACAAAGGATGAACTTCCTCAGAAAGCTCTGAAAAGCCCGCCTACCCCAACCCCTACTGACAAACTTTTACCGTTCCGCCATCGAGAGCCTCCTGACATACTGCTGTACAGTGTGGTTCAGCAGCTGTACTGCAGAGGACAGGAGGGCCCTGAAGCCGGTGGTGAGGATGGCAGAGCGGGTAATTGGAACTACACTATTCCCCCTCAGTGACATCTACACTGGCAAACTTCAGAGTACAGCCAGTGAAATTATCAGGGACCCAACACCCTGGACACCCCCTTTTCTCACCTCTCCCCTCCAGAAAAAGGTACAGGACACTAAACACAAAAACTAACAGACTCAAAAACAGCTTTTACCCAGAAGTTGTTAAACGTGCAAACCCACCTCCACCACCGTCACACACACTGACTGAATAACCTCCATTCAGACCATCATCCAGGACAGTGCAATATTACTCTTTAAGTGCAATACTTATGTTTAAGTGCAATACTTATGTTTAGAAGCAGGTCTCGAACATCATATAACATTTTAGCATCATGCACCTTATGATTAAAAAGGTCTACCTCTCACCCTGTGTATACCATGCACCTTTGACATATCATGCACCTTTCTGTGTATGTCTCTAAATGTGTGAATATGTGGATAGATGTATATGTGTCTTTGCTTATACAGGATATATGTATGTATATGTGTCTATATGTGTACATGTAGGTATATGCACATATATAGCTTAGTGTAGTTTGCTTAGTTGTCTTTTGTGCACTTCTTTATAATTGCTGCTAAACAGAAAGCTGCAAAACTGATTTTCATTGTTCATGCAACAGTTGACAATAAAGATCTCTTTATCTTTGATTTTGCTATGCTGTATTAATCCCGCAAGGGAAATTATTGTCTCTGCCATCCAAAGTGAGCACACACACACACGTAAACATTGGGCACACACTCAGAGCAGTGGGCTGCGATGCATTGGAGGTGCCAGATGGGGGGTTAGTTGCCTTGCTCAAGGGCACTTCAGCCATGATGGTGGAGGAAGGGAAGGTGCAGCTCACTCCCCCAGCGGCCACACATTTTTCCTACTGGATCAGGAATCGAACCAGCAACCTTTTGGTCCCACAGCCGCTTCTCTAACCATTAGGCTACGGCTGCCCCCAAATTATTTACATTATGGTGGCTTTCCTGCCAACTCGAACCAGCCTTACCTCAGCTAAGGACATTTACTCTGATTTATTATCAGGAAATACTTGAATAAAAGAGTATACACATGCAGCTCTTTTGCTTCTTGCTTTCATTTCAATTCAAACTCATTGAAGCCTCCATAATTAGCTGATCAGAGGGATGACGTTGGTAGTGTTGGTAGAAGAGATAATTTCCAGCCCTGCGGACCAAGGGGTCTTGAGAACTAGAATCTGGTTTAGAAGAAAGCACTAGGATCAGAAGAGGATTTAATAGTTGCTTGAAAAAAAAAGGAAGTTTGGCCATACTTCTGAGAAAAGAAGACATTTGTTTGGTACGCACCCTATTCTGATTGACCTGCTAATGGTTTTCATTTGGCCTTTAACTAGTGCAACATGCTCCGTAGCTCAAGATAGCTTTTGCAACATTGGAAAGTAAGTAAAGGGTAAAGCAGTCCAAATTTCTTACTTCAGCTGGCCTTAAGCAAAATGGAAATCCCTTTACATCACATAATGTCACTGTGTTCAGGAAATCGATTGTGTGCAGAATTTTTAGAGGATAAACAAGCAATAGGGGTTTGCTGGACCTCTGTATGGTTCTGATAAGCTCCTCAATGAATGCAAATCAGGCACACAACTCTGTCTCACATCCTCTTTCATCTAGCATGAATAAGCAAACACAAGTCCTCAGTGTGTACTTAGTTCCCCTGTACTCTCATCCTCTGAGAATAACTTTCTTTTAATTTTATCATCTGACCTATTTCTGCAAAGACCCATCCATCCATCCATCCATTTACTGAACTGCTTAATCCCACCAGGGTCATGGGAATGCTGGAGCCTATCTCAGCCAAGTCTTAGTGAAGCTGGGCCACGCCCTAAAACAGCTTGCGTCAGTCCTTTGCACACACTGTGCACACACATACCACCATTCACACTCACACTCGCACCTAGGGGAAATTTGTAACAGCACATTAACCTAACGTGCATGTCTATGGAAGAAAACTGAAGTACCCAGAGGAAACCCATGCGAGCACGAGAGGAACATGCAGACTCTACACAAAAGCGCCCTGCGAAAAGCCCGCCATATAAATCATAATTAACAAAACGGAATGTTGAAGGGACTGTTCGGTTCAGCATCGTCCAATGAGCCTGCAGCAAATAGTTATTTTAGTATATCCTACACAGAAACATTAAAAAAAAGCAAACTAAATCAAGAGTTTTATAGAATAATTCTAAATATTTTACCCATGACAGAGGCAGGTGTGCTCCATTAGCACTGTGTAATGGTACGTTTTTAAACTCATTGAAAGTTTTAGTATATACTACACGGAAACAAGCAAACAAAAGAACTAAAACAAGATATATAAGATTTTATAGGGTTTTTTATTAAGCATGACAGTAATGATGTCGCAGTAAGATCATCGCATTCCTGTATAGTATATACTCATACCCTGTAATACTGTTTGTGCTTTGTTGTGCTTTCTGTGATGTTGCTGTGGTTGTACTGTAGTTAAAATGGCCTTACTGGTATCTCAGATCAATCTTACTATAGACATTAACTCTGATTTATTATATGAAAATATCTTTCTGCGCAAGCATCCATCAGGTTCTGGCTTCCCACGTTGCTTGAATTAAAAAGATATTTTGAAGTGATTAAGTCAAATAATTTCCTTTTGATTACTTTAATCTTGGAGTGTCCATCTCTGCAACAGTGGAAAAGTGATTAGGACTAGAACTGATAAAGCATATGGTGTATGATTGTATCCAATCCTGTCAGGTGCCATTAGAAATTTCTTACAATGGAAAATCCAGTGCTGATTTATGATCATGTTTATGTGGACCTCTCATTCTCATTCCCTGGCCAGGTCTAAAGGTTCGATGAGGGATCATGCTCAGTGGTTAGGGCTCTGGATTACTGATCAGCTGCTACCCTTGGTCCCTTGACCTTTAACCTCCAACTGATGCAGATGTGCCCTTCATGAGTTGAAATGTTTCCTGTGATTTTTGTATGTGACCTGTCTTTTTGTTCAACAGCCCCCATTTTTTTGCAACATCAGTCCACTGGCAACCTTTTGTCTTCAAAATTTCCATACAAATGAAATATTACTGCAGAGTATACAATCCGGTTTGGTGTTTAGGTGACCTCACTTTTCTCTTGGCTTCTATCGTTACAGGATGTGTGTGCTTTCCAAGGTTATGTTGGACCAGCACTTCTTTTGCAAGATGTATGACAGGATGCTGGTGTTTCTCAGTGTTTATACTGTTGGGATTTTATTTAGGACCATAAATGTAGACATTTTATTCATGCTAACAAATGCTCTCTGAGATATCAGGAAGAAGAGATGATTAAGGGAAATAACTTTATGACAATTGCATGAACTCTTTACCCAGTCAAAAAAATTTTTTTTTTCATCCAGGGTATCTTTGGTATCTTTATCTGCATAAAAAGTGGGTGTGGCATGAATTAGAATTTTTTTCCCTTTTTTTTTTCCATGTTCATTTAACTTTTTAAAAATACAGTTATTGTAATGGGGTGGCACAGTGGCGCAGTGGTTAGCACATCCTCGCTGTAATATTTCATACTGCTTCTGATCATGTTGTTTTATGCATCTTTTTATTTATGAGTGTATTAATTGATGTGTTCTTGTTCTTGTGTTTTATTTTGTAAGGTGACAGATAAAACGTATTATTATTATTATTATTATTATTATTATTATTATTATTATTATTATTATTATTAATATTATCCAACTCACAGCAAGAAGGCCTGGGTCCGATTCCTGGGTTCAGGGCATTTCTATGTGAAGTTTCAATGTTCTTCCATTGCTTTCATTGGTTTCCTCTGGGTACTCTGGTTTCCTCTCACAGTCCAAAAACATGCACAGTATACTATCTGGCTGTTCCAAATTGCCCCTACGTGTGATGTGAGTGTGAATGGATGTGTGTCTTACACTGCTTTGACCTGGTGAGCTGTCCAGGGTGTACCCCTTCCTCGCCCAGAGTCGGCTGAGATGGGGGCCAGCCTCCACGTGGCCTTAATTAGGAATAAGCAGCTTAGAAAAATGAATGAATGAATGAATGAGATATTGTAACAACTTCAAATTGGAGCCTTGCACACTGGGCGAAGGCAGGGTACACCCTGAACAGCTTGCCAGACCGTCACAGGGCCAACACATATACACACAGGCACACGCCCATTCACACTCACACTTACACCTAGGGTCCATTTGAAAAAGCCAATTAGCCAAATGTGCATGTCTTTAGACTGTCGGGGGAAACTGGATTACCCGGAGGAAACCAACAAAACCATAGGAAGAACATGCAAACTCCACACAGAAACACTCCTGCCGAGAGACTCGAACTTAGGACCTTCTTGCCGTGAGGCAGACGTGCTAGTCTTCTGTGCCGCCCAGGGTTACCATCTGACCTTCCTAACATATTGCCTATATAATAGATTTGAACAAACTGATGTTTTTTTTCTGATAATTCATTTCGACTTCCTCCCCCTTTTGTTCAAACCTCATCCGTATGAAGTATGATATTTTTTTAAACTGTCCCACAAATTATTATTGCCGGCTGTAAAGATTAAATCATCTTATTTATTATATATACTATAATTGTCTCACTGAAATACTTTTTATAATAATTTTAATAATTCTTCTTCATGTACCTTACAAATAAACAAATATTATACCAGATGAGAGCACATGACCTCAGATAATAACCCTCAAGAGGACCATGGAGACTAGACTCCGAGTCACGTAGCCCACTTTCGATGTCCTTTCAGTAAAAGGACACATTGAGAAAACATCCCATAGGTCTGAGATTAGCTTCAGAGCTGCCAAACTTTAGCTCCGAACTTGGCGTAGACTGAATAATGGACAGATGCTTCATTCCCTCTTTTGTGTGATTTCTTATTTTTATTTCCTCTGATGGGAAATAATCTTAAAAATGAGCTTTACGGCTCATATTTTCTATGTTTCGCTTTTATTTTATGTTCAAATTCAGATTCCAAATTGGAATAATAACATTGGAAGAAATAGATAGAAGACTCAGATATTTAAATTCATTATTGCTTATTAATTCTATTATTAATTAATATTAAAGGAACAAAACCATTAGGAAGGGTTAAAATAGTCATGAAGAAGATTAATTGCTGCCAGCCCTGTTGAATCTAATCCTCACTTAAATACCACCTTCCCATCAGTGTGAACTTCCCCAAAACATCTCAACAATCAGGACAATATGCCTTGAACAAAAGAAATTCCTGAAGACTTTAGAAAGAATGTTATTTATTTATATATATCTCAAACTCTGGGACTCCAGCGAACCACCATGAGAGCCATCATCTCCAAATGGAGAAAACATGGGACAGTGGTAAATCTGCCTAGGAGTGGCCGGCCCAGCAAAAGTATTCCAAGAGTACATAGAAGACTCATCTGAGAAGACACTGAATAACCCAGAAAAAAATACATAAGGATTTGTTGGCCTTTCTCAGCTCAATTCATGACTCTACCATTAAAAAGACACTGGGCAAAAATGGTAAACATGGAAGAGTGGCAAGGCAATTAGCTCTGCCAGGCAAGAGGAACATAAAGGCTTGCCTATTATTTGCCAAAAACTGGGTAAACCCTTGATTACCCTCAACAATGTTCTATAGATTGATGACATTTTTGTAAAAGATGGTTTCCATGACATCTAGCATAAAGGTAATTCAGCTTGAATAAGAACAATAAAAATATTACGCCAGCAGTCAAGCATGGTGGGGGTAGTGTGATGGTGTGGGGATGCTTTGCTGCTTTAGGGTTTGGCAGTGTGCCATGGTTAAAGGAGCGAGAAACTTCTAACAAAATGTGCAAAATGTTCTGAAGCATAAGAGCAGATTCTATTTCTGAATAGTTGAATAACATCAGATTAAGATTTTGGGGTGGCCTAATTAAAGTTCTGCCACGAAGCTCATTGAAAATTGTGGCAGGACCTAGAAAGACAAGTATATTGTCAATGTTTTTAGACGAGTGGTCCAAAATTACTTCATAGTAATGCCAAAGACTGATTTCCAGTGACTGGAAGGTTTTGACTGCAGTTGTATATTTCTGTATTGGTGAATTATTTCAGAAAAATACAAGGTATTGTTTGGAGATCAGACACGATGTGTTATAAATAAAGAGAATAGAAAAAATCAGAAAGGGGAAAAGACTTTCACAGCACTGTAAATGCAGCTTATTTTCACATAATGCTTGCTTCACTTCACAGCTAATTGTGAGATGAAGGTTTACATGAACTAACCACTTCTCATTTGTTTATCTTCCTTCCTGTCTTACTTCACAGCGGCTTGCAGTGGCAGTGAGTTACATGCAGGAAACTGGGCTTGTTGTATCTTTCATTTTAATCATATTTGCCTTTGTTTGTATAATATAAAAATTTATTATATTTAAAATACAAGTATTTTCCGCAAAATATAAAGTCAGTTTTTCAAACTTATTTAGAAAGTCCACCCACAAAAATATATAAATATAACCAATCTGGCAACCAACTTGTCATAAAATGTTTTGTCTGCTACTTTCCTTCCAATAAAAACATTAATAGACTGAATATGGGGTATTGAAATTATTCTTCCCTCCATTTGGCCTCAGTTATAACTTGTTGAAGTTTTCAAATCGGACCATTGGGCAAGATAATATCTTCATGAAGCTAAATTGGCAGTGAGCCATCAAAATTTTAAAGGTCCACCATGTAGGATTTAGGGGATGTACTGTATTAGTAGAAATAAAAAACACTACGATACATTAACCTAGCTTGAGGTCTGTAATATTGTTTTATAGTTTATGGAATCAGTAATCTATGCATTCTCTGTAAAAATAAACCATTTAAATTTCTAATTAGGGGCAGTGGAGGCCCGGTGGTGGGGTGCTGGATTACCGATCAAGGTCGGGGGTTCAAGCTCCACTATCACCGGGTTGTCACTGCTGTGCCCCCAGTGCAGCTAACTGGGTTATCAAAGGTCAGCCATGTCTCTCACTGTCTGTGGTTAGAGGCATGTAAAAGAACCATTGCTGTCACTCGTAAAGAGTAGGCCACTGAGTTGCCTTCAGTGTGTTTCTGCCCTGCGATTGCCTGGCAAGCTGTCAAGGGTGTACTCTGCCCTCGCCCAGAGTCGGCTGAGATGGGCTCCCACCTCCCCGCGACCCTAATTAGGATTAAGCGGTTCAGAAAATGAATGAGTTTCTAGTTACTCTGTCCTTTCCTATTTTTGTCATGGCTTAAGATGCAGGTTATGACAGGCTGTACCCTACCTTCGCCCATTGTTGGATGAGATAGGCCCCAGCCTCCCTGCGAGCCTAACAGGATTAAGCAAATGGTAATTTCCAATATAGTTAGCATATGTGTAGCTTGGTTTGACTCTGAGCCAAAAGGAGAGATGTGTTACTGTAGTAAATTCACTGACAGTAAATTTGTTCTGGAAATTTTTTTTTTCATATATTTTGATGATTCATCTTCATGGATCTTTTTTTTTAATCAGAGGTTCAACATACTGTATAATGAAACAGACTGAAGTAAAGCCTGAGAATGTTTGTTTCGTGACGATATCCGCTCTGTTAAAACGAATAGACTGTTTGTGAAAGTTTGTGTTTTCATCTCAGACCAAACCCCAAACTTTCACAAGACTCTTTTTGACTGTGTTCTTCAGTGTGTGTGTGTGTGTGTGTGTGTGTGTGTGTGTGTGTGTGTGGTCTTTAGGAATGTCCACATCGATTACTATCATGGTATGAGTTCTGACATAGCGACTACCGATGACTAAGGGAAGGTCACCGTGTCAGGGAAAAGGTAAAGGGGAAGTGGAGTAAAGAGGCAGGATTAGTACAATTAGCACTGCAATGTGTGTGTGAGAGAGAGAGTGTGTGTGTGTGTGTGTGTGTGTGTGTGTGTGTGTGTGTGTGTGTTTACTGTTAACGTGTGTGTGCTCACTTTGGATGGGTTAAATGCAGAAGTCAAAGTTTTTCTTGTGGAATCGATACAGTATAAAATAACATAAAATAAATTAAATCAATAAAATGACACCTGCAGAGCTGAAATGAAGTCGGTTTCATTCTAAACAAAGATTGGAAAATATAAGACACAGCGGTATCACTAGTTAAAGAACTTGTACTCTGTATAAAAGGAAGGAATGTAGGAAATGCAAAGTGAATAAAGCATGATCAAGAAAAAAAACACTACTTCCTATCTGAGAGAGAAGTTACAAAGGAAATGTGAAACTTTCATTTATTTTTACACATACAGTCATTTACTCAACACCAGTATTCCAGATCCACAACTGCGTTATATTGTACTGTATTTATAAAAATATATATCCTCATGCTTAAGGTCACAAGGTCAGAGATTAGGCTCTCGTCAGCATTTAAAAAAAAAAAAAAAAACAAGGAAGGTTTTTTTCTTCAAGATTACCAGTCCTAATTTAGATGGCACGGTGGCCTAGTGGTTATTATGTCCGCTTCACAGCAAGAAGGTCCTGGGTTCGAGTCCTCGGCTCGGCGAGGGTGTTTCAGTGTGGAGTTTGCATGTTCTTCCCGTGCTTGCATGGGTTTCCTCCTGGTACTCTGGTTTCCTCACCACAGTCCAAAGACATGTACATTAGGCTAATTAGCTGTTCCAAATCATCCCTAGGTGTGAGTGTGAACGGTTGTGTGTTTTTTGGCCCTGGGATAGACTGGCGATCTGTTCAGAGTGGACCCCGCCTTTGCCCAGTGTCGGCTGAGAGAGACTCCAGCTTCCCTGCGACCCTAGTAGGAGTAAACGTCAGCAAGTGAGTGAGTTCTAATTGAAGAATATTTGGTGAAGAGGAAGGACTTTAGTCATCATTTGTAGTCAAATGCTGCCTCCTTCAGTACAAAACAGAACTCCATAAGTCCATGATGTATGAGTACACTGACAGGAGGAAAACAATATTGCATTGACTGTTACAAAGTGCTGACACTGGAGACTCCTTCCATAACTGCAGTTCGGCAAATGAATGATTGATACGATTTTTTTATCTTCTATCTTCAATCTTAAATCGAGGAGAATGTAGATAAAAGCCAGGATTATTGTCATTTTATTAAGGACAAAAAAAAAAATACTAGTTTTAGTGGTTGTCCCGCCGACCTCACAGCAAAAAGGTCCTGGATCCGAGTCGCGGGCTTGGCAAGGGGCGTTTCTTTGTGGAGCTTGCATATTCTGCCTGTGTTTGCATGGGTTCCCTCCGGGTCCTCCAGTCGAAAGACAGGCACATTAGGCTAAGTGGCTGTTCCAAATCGCCCCTAGGTGTGAGTGTGAATGGTTGTGTAGCCTTGAGATAGACTGGTCAGATGTATCCTGCCTTTGCCCAGAGTTGGCTGAGATAGGCTCCAAGCATCCCTGCAAACCTAGCAGGTTTAATTAAT
>JAQMYF010000008.1:27622012-27658148 GCA_030014195.1 Neosilurus mollespiculum
ACTGAATGAGCAGGTTATCACATCAATGGACTTTTTCTTCCCTGATGACACGGATATAAAATGGGGACTCAAATAATGAAAGGGTGGTTCCGGGAGCATGAGGAATCATCTTCACATATGTGTTGGCACCCCAGAGTCCTGACCTTAACCCTATTGAAAGTGTTCGGGATGTGCTGGAGAAGACCTTATTGAGTGGTTCATTTTTTCCCTCATCAGTTCAAGACGTTGGTGAGAAATGAACCCGACACTGGGTGGAAATAAATGTTATGGTGCTTAAGTTAGTTGTAAGTAAGGTTAAATGTACTCCATGAATATATTAGAGTGTGCGCCTTTGTTTTTGGCTGGGCAGTGTATAATTCAGTTATTGTCCATAAGATACTTTTAATTTTGGACACAAGTACTAAAGTTATTTATTGGGTTAGATTAGAATCTTCATCAGGCTGGTTGCTACAACTTTGCAGGTTTAGTTGAATGAGGAACAGTGTGTAAAGGAAGTGTAAACAGGAGGATTTTGTAACACTTTAGTGATGTTTTAAGAGTGTTTTCAGTGTCATGATTGCAGCTTTCTCTAGTTTCCTTATATAGTGACAGATACCTATACAGAAAAGTATTTGCACAACCTGTCTGACCTTTTTTAGTTGCACAACTGACCAGACCCATCTGCATTTCAATCTGACCAATATGTTACACAATGTACGGAGAGCCAGATGGAATTTCTCAAGGTCACTTAAGGTCAAAAGTCATTTGAAAGTCCATATGTAATTTCCACCACTCATTTCAAAGTTTTAAGTGTTCAAAATCCTTTGACCTCAGTTTTTTACCTTTCTGGGTACCTCAAGGTCAAAGGGGATTATGTCTTGTGAAAGGGTGTATATGGTTTCCTGTCTTTCCCTCATTGTATATATGGGTCTATGTCACTTTGTTTCCCAGATATAAGCAATTTAAATTTTAAAATGGGAAATGTGTCTTCAAAGATTTGTTGCCTTGCTCTGACCTTCACCTTTGACCTTGACATTCCAAAATCAAATCATCCCTGGGACTCAGATAGGGTCAAGTCCCCACCAAGTTTGGTAAATATCCTTGCTCAGGTGTGGTCAGGACTTTGTTCACAAACCGTCATACAAATGACAGTGATTACAGTACCTCCGCCAAAACTTTACTGTTTATTGGTGGAGCTAATAACCAAACCCTTTCCTAGAATGAATCAAGTTCTGTTATAATGCATGAACTGGTATTTGTGCACAGGTACCGCCTGGCCCCTCCTTACCACTTTCCAGTTCCTTTTGAGGATGTGTACCGTGTCGTGAAGTACTTCCTTCAGCCTGATGTTCTGGACAGGTATGAGGTAGATCGGGAGCGAGTCGCGGTTTCAGGGGACAGCGCTGGAGGAAACTTGGCAGCTGCTGTTACACAACAGGTTAGATTCTTTAGAATAATACAGAACTATTTTACATTTACGGCAACAAGGAGGCACAGAGGGCAGCATAGGTTGGTTTCCTCCAACCTCACAGGATTTGGTGAGGTGTGAATGTACTTCATGACATGGTCATGCTTTACTGCCAGACTCACATCTTATGTCTTTAATGCTTTGTTCAGGAATTCAGAAGGTTATCTCCTCATTTCTGCTAATGTGATCCTCACCCATAGTTTGTGTTCCCAATTTCAGCTGCAGTTGGAACCAAACCAGCATGTGAAGCTAAAAGCTCAGGCATTGATCTACCCAGTCCTGCAAGCACTGGATCTCAACACACCATCCTATCAACAGAACCAGCACATGCCAATCCTGCCACGGACACTCATGGTACGCTTCTGGAGTGAGTACTTCACCAGCGACAAATCACTCCTCACTGCTATGTTGACCAATGAGCACAACAGTGCAGAATCCATTGCGCTGCTCAAATTCGTCAACTGGAGTGTCTTCCTGCCTGAGTCATTCCACCGGGCGTACAACTACAGCACTCTGTCTATATCAACAGATAAAACCTCTTTGGCCCTATTGGACCCACGGGCATCACCATTGGTGGTCTCTGACACGGTGTTGCTTCGGCTACCGAAAACGTACATTCTGACATGCGAGTATGATGTCCTGCGCGACGATGGCATTATGTATGTCACACGATTGCGTATGGCCGGCGTCGATGTGACACACGAACACTATGAAGAAGGGTTTCACGGCGTAATGATGTTCACGCTGTGGCCCACCGACTTCGATGTCGCCCATAGAATGGGGGACAATTTTCTGCTGTGGCTGAAGGAAAATGTCTAAAAGGATATTTGTTAGAGAATTGGTTTACATACCTCGCCTTCGAGGTCTTTCCAAGTACCATGCTGCGTTTAGGTGACAGTTTATCTGTTGTAGGAGTGTTTCCTGTTTTTTAAAGGGCACAGTGTGTTTTAATGTTAAAGCAGCCTTTACACGAATTGGCCTAGTGTATGCCAGTGTAGGGACAATTTTTGGCATTCGCTGCCACACGCTGAAGTTAGTTTTGATTTCGTTTTGATTTCCTTCTTATTCATTTTAATAATTTCCTATACATTGTTGTTTGTGCCATTCCTTTCGTGCCAGTCTCAAATTTTTGTGCATGCATAAACATTTTTGATGTATGCCAGCAAGGAAGTCTGCGTATGCGGTACGGGAATGTCACGTTAGTCCGAAGTAAGATTGTGACTAGATTACGGCCTCATTGGTCCACCCCAAACGAGTTAGTTTCTAAGCGGATTTCTTGCTCATCATCCACACCCCTGAGCTTGAATTATTTCTTCTTGGCCCTGGGGTTCTTGGGCTTCCCTGTTGGTCCTGTTGACAATGTGGAGGTAATTGAGACATCGGTTCGGCTAGGAAAGACGTTTCTGTTGGGGGACTGGGGGACCTGAATCTTGAGGCTTCTTGGTATGCACCTGCTTCTTCATGTGAATGTGCGAGTGGTGGAGCCTTGCATGTTTGCTTCAACATCCCACCCCCCAAACTTTTGCTCTGGTTTGTTAATGATAAGTTATCAAACTGTTTTTGATTTCGTTTCATTCGTTGTCACTTTGTTCACTCCAGCCCTCGGGAATCAGTTCATCAGGAATTTTGCAATTTGTTTATGTTCATTTCTTTAAATCGTTATAGTGTGAAGGCTGCTTTAATAATATGAGTGTAATATTTTTATGACTTATGACTAGTTTTTCCTGGATCATACGAGCAAAGCAAAGTCTTTTTTTAAAAATCACATTTCCTTACTGAGATCCTTGGACATTCTGTTAATCGCTTTTGTGTTTTTTACTCTTTAGAATATTTAGTCTAATAAGCAGTAAAGTAAACGTGTCTCCAATGTGAAGACAGAATTGTTTTTTTAATGTGAAATCTGTGAAATCTTGGTATTGCTTTGCATATGGTTTTAATCCTTTTTTTTGTTTGTTTCCTTCACCATTGCTGCATTTTTAAGTGCCTCAAAGTGTGTGCACTGAACAACCGACAGCAAGGAGTGTTAAAATGGACCTTTCACAACTTTGCTTATACTAGGCTTCTAATTCCACTTGCAGTAACTAAAGAATGCAGTGAGATAACACACTCAAGCTGATTTATAGCCCATCCCACCCACACACACACACACACACCTCCTCAGTATTACTCCAGCACTGGTTTATACTTTATTAAAACATAAGAGTTCTGATAGTATCATGTAACTTTTTAGGATTTGTATCATGAACAGTCCACTTAAACTTTTTTTATTAATGTATAGCCATTTTTAAAGGGTCTCCAGTGTCAACAATGAAAAAAATGAGAGGTAAGGGGGTGATCACACTAAAGGCACTATAGAAAAGCGACTGACATGAATGGCAAAACTTTTCATTCTCAAAATGTTCTTAAAATTGTCTCGCGGCATTCGCGGCGTTGTATTTTGGTCGCCTGGTTCATGAACTCATCGCAAAAAACTTTTTAACGTGTGAAATTCCTGTGAATGTTGCAAAATGCGGCTCTGACACGGAGTAGTCTCAAACTCTTCTCAAACAGTCCACACGTGTCATGAGAATATTACAGAGTTGACATTTTGCTCATAAATGATTCGTTTTTTGTTCGCAAGGAAAAGTGACGTGTAAAATTTGAGAAAAGTTTGAGACTTGCTGGCATCTGCCATCTTTTGTGTATTTTGTCATGATTCGTGTTTTATTCACATTTTTGTTCATGCTAATAACATGCGAATAAAAAGCGAATGGTTTGAGAACAAAAAGCAAACAAAACGCTACTGATTTACAAAAGGAGATCCGGGGTTGTTTTTCACCAAACATCCGCAAACTAACCGAAAATTACCTGCAAATCAGTCACCAATTTTCATGCAACTTTCTTGCGGCTTTCGGCAAAAAAAATATTTGCATGCATGTGGAGTCACAAAACATCTTGTTTCGCAAAAAATTGGTTTAAAAAACGCAAAAAAATCAATTCACATTAGTTTCTTTTATTTCGTACCTTTAGTCTGATCACTGTCTTAATGAGAGAAAAACTGTTTAGAGTTACTTTACCGTAAGTGATAACATGAAATCATGGACATTCCACAACATTAAATATAACTATAAATGGATAAAAAGTATGATGTGTTGTTGTATAATTGCTGATTTCAAGCTGATTTTTTATCAAGGTTAACTTTAACCTGTTAAGCCAATTGAAAACATATGAGTGGGGCTGTGGTCTCTGCTTGCTAAAAACATTAGTTTTAATGTTAGTTTTCTTGTCCACCAGCATGTGCTGTTTTTTATGTTAACATTCTGTTGCTGTATTTGTTTTGGGGGGATTTTCGAACAATATTGACTACTCCATTAATACATGACTGGTCTTGAGTACTATCATCAGAAATGAAAAGAAAAGATGGGCTTTATTTGCTGACTATATTCTGTTCCACAATAATCCCTTGTCTGTTTTTGGAAATCAGCTTTTTTAGCCACAATGAGAATTGACTTTAATGCTTAACTATAAAGAGTTTACTGCCCCACTTCCCCGAAACACCTAAGCCAAAGCATTTTGTGTGGGATCATTCAAATGGAGTTCACTCAGAGGAGACAGGAAGGAGATCAGCCAAGGTATGCACTCGTACACCGCAGAAAAATGAAAGGCTTTCGCTTTTTGATGTGTTGCATATGGACAGAAATGCATTCACACCAAACTGAGCAAGATATTTCATTTATTGCAAGTATTACATGGCATTTGACACAAATGAAGCATGTAAACATTGGCAGCTGTAACAAAATCCCCAAGTATGGTTTAGGAATAATTATAAGATGATGCTAGCTTTCCATTTCCATTTTTGGCCTGAGTCTCCAGAGACTAGCATTGACATGAAGCTCTTTCTGCCAAAAAACACAATATAGTGAATTATCAAAGGACGTCTGCATAGCAGATGGAAATCACCAGAGGCAGCCTGTCCCAAAATGTGAGGTAAATGATGTATTGGGTAAAAAGATCCTTAAAAATGTGAAATGTGCTCTATGAATATGAATTTCTTGTGTCCTTATGAAGGTTTTAGCATATAAAACACCAAAAGAATGAATAAAACAAACAGATCATTCAGCTAGATTTATTCAAGCGCTCTTTTTATCCTGGGTGGCGTCATGGCGGAACTGGAGCTTATCCTAAAAACACATTCTGAACGGGACGCCAATCTATCACCCCATGAGCTATGCAGACACATTCTAGGGCAAGTTAGACATATCAATCCACCACCCAAGTGGAAATACCATGTGGTATGTACCTGGGGTGAACATGCAAAACTCCACAAAGTTCCCTAAGCTCAAGACTGACCCCTTGCTTCACCATGCCACAACCTATCCATAGTTCTTACCATACAGGGAGTGATGACAATAGCTGCCTTCCCACAATCGCACCAGAGCTGAGTAGGCTAGAGCTAAGGCGAGCTAAGGCCATTAACATTTCTACTGGCGCTTCCAGGGCTTGATCCTACCTTCTTGGAGGAAGCCCACGCAAGCACAGGGAGAGCAGGCAAACTCCACACAGAAATGCCTGAGCACGGGAATTGAATCCAATTCTAATGAAAAGATCATTAAAAAAGTAATTTCAGTAATACCCCATTTCAAAATATCGCAAAGACACATGTAGTTATAATGGATGTAGAATATACAACAGTGCCAAGCAGATTATATGTTTCCTTCAGTTTGTTTGTTTGTGTGTTTGGTAGCAGAAATAAGCAAGAAATTATATGCAGATTTTCATTAAATATCCAACAGTGGTGGGGTTCTGAACAAGGAAGGCTCTATTATATTTTATTACATGATTTGCCAAAGGTTTCTTTACATTGTGAGATTTTTTTTTTTTGGAAGAGTATTCCACAGGCCCAACAGGGGGTGCTGTGTACTGTCTGTTTTTTTTTTTTTTTTTTTTTTTTGTTTGTTTGTTTGTTTTTGGCGTGGCTTGGCAGAGGTTTGTTCTCTCAGGATGCTCTTGTTAATACTTGTGTTGGATTGTGGTGTGGGGTATTCAGGGTTTATTCTACTGGATCATACCTATAGGGATGGCTGGAAGGTTCTTCTGCACAATTTTTCTAATCCATCACTACCTGAAGTGAACTTGGGTCCAGTCCAACACCCAGTATAACTGTGACAGGCTCTGATTCCACTTTAATTAATGCAATCTCTTTAGTTTCTGAGTCAAGGCAAGTGCAAAAAAAACCCCCAAATATTATTACTTGTAGCATAGTATAATTATTTATGGTGCGGCATGATGGCATAGTGGTTAGCACATCCACCTCACAGCAACCATCTCCTGGGTTAGAGTCCCAGGCTTGGCAAGTGTGTTCCTGTGTGGCATTTTGTGCTTGTGTGGGTTTCCTCCAGGAAATCCCGTCTCCTCTCATAGTGCAAAGACATGAACTTTAAGCTAATTGGTTGTTCCAAAATTGATCCAAGGGGCTGAATGTGAGAATGAGTGTAAATGGTTGTGTGTGTTGGCCTTGGGATGGACTGGCGAGCTGTTCAAGGTGAACCCTGCCTTTGCTCAGGGTCGACTGAGACCCCTGGGGGCCTAGTAGGATAAAGTAGTTCAGCAAATGAATAAATGATTGGCTATGGTTAAATATTTTGGCACTAATAGACAGCAGTATGTACATATCAGATGTGAAAGAACAATCTTGACGAATTGAAATGATACCCGTTCTAATAAAAGTAGCTCATCGGAAGTATTCTGGAACAACGTTTAATTTCTATGTTTACAGACATTATTACTATAATCATTCAATTTAATGCACTTTAAATAAAAATTCCAAAGCAGTTTTTAAAAGATTTGCAGTTTTGTGCATGTTCTTGCACTTGGTATGAAGCACACACACACACACACACGCACACACACATATACACATCTTCAAGATATCAGTTACGGAATGTGGTACATTCCTCACCATGTGCACTTTGTAAATCTTTTTGATATGGCTAAGTCAGACTTTTCTACTTTGTGAATATATACACACATGTGAATCTGCTGTCCAGCAAAATGTTCTTGTAAAGCAAAACCAAAACATGATTAACTCTGGATCTCCTCTTGCTCCATCACCATCACAGACGTTGATAAAAGAATTAAATTTTTTTTTATATTCTTATGGAAAACCATCAAAATGTTCTATTTGTTGTAGTTCTTTGAAAGCCAGTATGCTTGAAGAGGCTCTCAGATCTAAGGTTGATGAAGTGCAGATGTACGGTGTAGTTCTTTTTCTGTCATTCTTTCTTTTTTTTTTAATAATCATTACCACCTGTCTGTAGAAACACATGGCACAACTATCTCCTTGTTTTACAATCTTGACTGTTCTCTTAGT
Source organism: Neosilurus mollespiculum (assembly GCA_030014195.1). Taxonomy (NCBI): domain Eukaryota; kingdom Metazoa; phylum Chordata; class Actinopteri; order Siluriformes; family Plotosidae; genus Neosilurus; species Neosilurus mollespiculum. Next base: position 27,629,809 of record JAQMYF010000008.1, read on the forward strand.
GAGTATAAAAGACATGTGTCAGCTGTTTTAAGACCAAAAAAAAAAATTCCAAAAAAACTAAAGACATAGAAATACCCCCAAACTGTCTACTAGCCATTTTGATGCCTGGTATCACTGGTTGGCGGTTAGTGGTTAACACGTCCACCTCACAGCATTAAGGTCCTGTGTTTGAGTCCTGGGCTTGGCGAGGGCGTTTCTGTGTGGAGTTTGCATGTTCTCCCCTGTTTGCATGGGGTTCCTCTGGGCACTCCGGTTTCCTCCAACAGTCCAAAAACATGCACATTAGCCTAATTGGCTGTTCCAAATTGCCCCTAGGCGTGAGTATGAATGATTACGTTTCTGTTTTGAACCTGCAATGGTCTGGCAAGCTGTTCAGGGTGTACCCCACCTTCACCCAGTGTTGGCTGAGATAGGCTCCAGTCTCCCTGCGATTCTAATAGTAGGATTAAGCGGCTTGGCAAATGAACGATTGTATGTAAGTATGGGTAATTGCTTTAGATGCATTTATTCCCTGGCGACCCTGACGGATAAGTGATATAGATTCGGGATGGTTGGATAAATGTAAACATGCAGACATATATTTACTCATTCGTTTTCCGAAATTAATCCTATTAGGGTCACGAGGAGGATGGAGCCTATCAAGAGCCATCACACAACCATTCACACTCACACCTAGGGCCAACTTGGAACTGGGTTTGAGCCCCTTGAACATTAGGCTAATTGGCTGTTCCGAATTGCCCCTAGATGTGGATGTGAATGTGAATGGTTGAGTGTGTTGCCCTGCGATAGTCTTGTGAGCTGCTCAGGAAGTACCATGGCTTCAGCCAGTGTTGGCTGATGAGTAAGTAAGTGCGTGCATGAGTGAGTGTATCACTGGTAGATTTGAATGCTGTTCCAATTTCTGTTTGTCCTGAAGAACAATGGTCTGAGACATAGTGGTGTGTGACATCAAACAGCAAAGCTCACTATCCTACGACAGTGTCTATTCCAAAGAGGAAGTGTGGTCCCTGTCTGTTGGATTTGGTTTTGTAACCAATGGGAGATGTACGACAGCTGGAGACATGGTACTCAAACTGGTATTCTCTTTTGCACGAGAAAGGTGTATACGAGCGATGAACTTATTCATCACTGTTATGAACCCATGACCTACAAACAGAAAGAGAAGCGGATCAAGGCAACTGTTGACTGCAGCAAAGCAGAGTGTCACCACTACTGATTTCTGCAAGGCGGCCAGAAACTGGCATGGTTCATTGTGAGGGACAATCATGTAGTGGAGGTGCAAAGTGCGTTGGATGTGGTAGGGGAGGAAACAAACACAGAAGATTAGAAGCACTAAGCAGATCATAGCCACATCACGTTGTCGTTGGCCAGTCCGGATCCTCAAGATGTGTCTGATCATGAGGGAGTAGCAAATCAACACCACTGTCAGTGGAATCAAAAAGCAGACCACCAGCACTACCAGGTTCAAATGATACAGCACAGTCCATGTTTGATTCCCCACTGGTTCTAGGCATCCCTCTGCCTGCATTTTAAACCCAGTGATGATACCAAGGTATAAAACATTTCCCCCTACCACAAAGACCCAGATTCCCCAGCACAGGAGGCGAGCCCATCTGCAAGCCTCAGTGTTCTGGAGACGGATTCGACCTGCTAGCACCAGGTATCGGCACACACTAAGGGCTGTCAGGAAGAAGATGCTGCAGTACATGCTTATGTAGAACAAGAAGGTGGAGAAACGGCAGGCGAGGTTCAGATATGGCATGGTGGGTTTGGGAGAAGATTCCTGCATTCTTGTCAAGTTGCTGTAGTAAAAGGAGATCCGTAGCGGCAGTGAAAGGATGAAGATGAGGTCTGATACAGCAAGGTTGATGAGAAAGATGGTGGAGAGACGATTCTTCACCGACAGCTTACAGAAGACGTACAGAGCACCGGCATTGCAGAGAAGACCGAAAACAAAGACCAGGCTGAAGACCACGGTATAAGTGGTGTATTTGTATTGCTCTGAGTAGTTACAGTTGGGTATTCTTGAAAAGTTTTGAGGTTGTGAGATGTTGCCTTCTCCTGTCGCCATCTCTCACCAGATCCTGCAAATAGGAAAACACGATCATGAAATTTAATCAAAAGAATCTTAAGTGAGACCAAAGACCCCTTACTAAATGTTTAAAAGATATAGCAAACACATAACCTCTCCATACGATGCTACCACTCTCAGTTACTCACTCATTTGCTGTACCGCTTACTCCCAATAGGGTCACAGGGAGGCTGGAGGCTATCCCAGCCGACATGGGCGAAGGCGGGGTACACCCTGAACAGCCCACCAGTCCATCGCAGGTCCAACACACACACAACCATTCACAATCACACATAGGGGCAATTTGAAACAGCCAGTTAGCCTACTGTCCATGGACTGTGAGATGAAACCGGAACACCTGGAGGAAACAGGGTGGCTGGAGGCTGGAGGCCTCCCTCCAGCCTACAAGCATGGGGACAACCTCCCTCCAGCCTACAAGCATGGGGACAACCTCCCTCCAGCCTACAAGCATGGGAACAACCTCCCTCCAGCCTACAAGCATGGGAACAACCTCCCTCCAGCCTACAAGCATGGGGACAACATGCAAACTCCACACAGAAACACTGTAACTCGAAACCGCTCATTTGCCCGTTGCTGCAAATAGGCCTTGTGTGCTTTGGTTTCCTCCCACAGTCCAAATATATGCACATTCAGCTAATGAGATATTCTTGACTAATCCTAATTAGGGTCGCGGGGAGGCCGGCGCCCATCTCAGCCGACTCGGGGCGAATCACACCCCACAGCTCGCCATCGCAGGGCAGAAACACGCTGAAAATCAGCAATGGTTCATTTACATGCCTCTCACCACAGACAGTGAGAGACATGGCCAGCATTTGACACCCCAGTTAGCTGCACTGGGGGTACAGCAGTGACAACCAGTTGATAGTGGGGCTTGAACCCCCGACCTTGGGATCAGTAATCCAGGACCATACCACCAGTCCACCACTGCCCCTGCATCAGTTCTGTCCCAGGGATATCTTTTAACTAAAATGACCACAAAATGAGTCTCAATGCACCAAACGGACTTTTTGAGTTATACACATAAATTACATTCATTGTATAATTATGGTTATTATTTCCTCTGCCAACAAGGTTATGGTTTTGCCAGCCTTTGTTTGTTTGTGAACAACTTGAAAAAAGGAAAAAGCGACGAATGGATTTTCCTGAAATTTTTAAGGAAGGTGGAGAATGGGTCAAGGAACAAAAGATTGTTTTTTGGTTTACCTCCACCAATAAACATGGTGATCATGCTCGCCATGGTGAACAATTATTCCTATGAAATAATTGAAGCAGACCAGAGTGGTCTAACCAACAGAAAGCTGTTTTTGAGAAAAATAGTATGAAAGTTAATTAATTTATTCATTTTCTAAGCTGTTTATTCTCAATTAGGGTTGCGGGGAGGCTGGTGCCCATTTCAGCTGACTCTAGGTGAGGGCAGGGTACACCCTGAACAGCTCGGCAGGCCAGACATGAAAGTTTTTGCAATATAAAAAAATCTGAGATAATGTTTGCGATATGATTCAAGCTCATAAGTTAGATGAAGGAACCATTCTGGCACGAATAGGCCTTATCCATATCTGTCAAAGTATGACCTTATCTCATTTTTCATTTTTTTGCAGGTTAGACCACTGTGGCTCTCAGCCCTTCAGTTCTGTGCTGTTATGAATCATTTCCTTATCAATATCATGCCAAATGTTGAGTTACTGCTATAGATGAAGCACCAAAGTAGTCGCTTTGATCGAGGGAAAACAAAAAACGAGACTGTCCTTCCTTGGCAGAGGTTTGTGCTCTCTGAGTTCTTCTCGTACTTTTTTCTTTTGTTTTTTTCTTTTTTTCTTTTTAAGGGAATGTGAAAATGTACCCTGTCTTGCAAGACCAGGACCTTTTTTATTTCCCTTAAAAACATTCAGATATTACCGGCAAGGCAAAATGATGTCATGGATTTATTAAACTTGTTGTGTAAAAAGTTATGAAGTAATGAAAACATTTTAACAAAATGTTTCTTTCTTCTTTTATTTTCTTTTTCTTTTTTGCTTTGTTTGTTATAATGTAAATATGTTATGGTTGGCAGTTGTTTCTTTTCTTAAGCTTTCTTATAAATCATCTACAACAGATCTTTCTGAAGTTCCAAGTAGGACACCCCCCACACGCACACAAAAAAAAAGCCTTCCTTCCTAAACTTCTTTCCATGTGAGCATTTTTTTTTTTTACATATAATCCTTGTTAACAATCCAAACAGGCAGAGCTTAGCTGGGCCATTGGCTCCCACTAAAAGCTGGCTTCGAAAGGCAGTGCGATGTTTTTTTAAAACCTATTTTCCAGCAAGAATAAAATTTGAGATCTTATCATTATCCCCAACAGAGAAAGAAAAACAAGTCAAAACGAGGTCTTTATCAACGATGACCCAGGAGGCTCAGCATGCACAGTAATGAAGTGCTCACAAGAGGCTGCACAAGGTCTAATAACAACAATAATGAATAACAGATCATAACTGAAAAAAAAGAAGGAAATACAAAAAAATATATATGATATGAATCTTGTAGATATCGGTGATAAAGTCATGCACAAATTATGCAACTATCAACAAACCGCATATCCAATACAAACAGCATGAGTCATTTTATTCGTAGCCGTGTAGTTGGAAGGGGGGGTTTGTAGGGTACATTGAGTAATAGTGGCACACCATATTTAGGAAACCACTGATTTGATTTTGCATTACTTGTACATACATCCATATGTCTGTCCGGTGCCTATATGCATCACAATGCTGATTGGCTATTTTACATTAAAATGCTGATTGGCTGTTAAATCTTTGGCAGGAACTTGACACGTGCCAGCTTGTACTGATTTTTGCAGAGAACATGGCTAAAAATTTTAAAACAATGAAAGTTAATGAATTAAACTATGAACTGAAAAGCCCACACAAACTGTATTTAAAGCTGCTGGCTACATAAGACTTACTAAAGATCTACTGTTAGTTAAAAAATTACTAAGAAATGTACTGTATCTCTTACACTTACAACTATGTTTAAACTATAACATATAGTTCTATTTTCTACCAGATAAGATTGTGTAAGCATCTCAGATGGCACAGTGATAGACAGCAGCACCATCACCTCTTATCAGAGCTCGGGGTCTGTTGATAAGATTTTGCTTAAAAAAAAAAAAAAAGTTTTCGCCATGCAGGGCTTTGTTTTCCACCAACAAGTTACTCAGAAAAAAAATTCAAATAAAGAATAAAATAAAATCAGGTAGTGTTGCAGATTGGTTTCAATCTAGTGTGAGTTCCCTTTCCAGTTAGTCTAAAGGGCAACATGGTTCAGTAGTGCACCATGTCTACAACCGCACCACCTACTACCACAACATAGGAAACTGCTTTTTAAGGCCCTAAGTTTTGTCGGTGCTGTTTAGCAACAGATAAACTTTAGCTTTTTTTTTTTCCGTTTGACGTATGACGAGATTTTATCATACAAACATGAAAAACGAGTTTAACACAAAGAAGGGAAGTCACTGTAGTTTCTGTGGTTGGCTTGGCAATGGGGAGCTAGTGTAACAGGGCACTAATTCTGATTAATTTCAAGAGATAACTTCAAGACTACCAGAGTATAATGGTTTAACTTAAAAACAATTGAAAACATATGAACTGGGGGCTTTAATTGAAAATACAGCAGTGTCCACTAATCTGATTGGCCCAATGGGATTCCAAGTGTGCCTACAATCAGTATAACCACATTGTGATGTTTTTACAGAAGTGTTAGTGACATCCTTAGCAGACATCACAAATGATATGACTGACTTTTGGAAAAGGATGCCAGTTTTACTAGAAACACCTTTAATGTGAACGTATAAATCAATGTTAGCTTGCTAGCCAGCTAGCCGACATACAGTGAAGTAAGTTCAGCTTCTTCTACTACCAGAGCAAAAATAAACAAATCACTCGGTCATATTGCATTGAAACTGTCACTTACTCAATATACTATGACCAAATCAAAGCTGTGATGATATTCAGTATAAAGACTAGTTAAAAGACTAAATTATACAAGATTATTTATAGGTCATTCTCGGAAACTGGTAATATAAAGTGTGACATTCCCAATCCCCAAATTTCAATGATGTCCTGCTTATGTCCCTCTATATTGACCATAAATTCCAGAACCATTGTTACAAAGACAGTGAGAGAACTACTTCATGCACATAACTGCACTTCTATTCGTAACAAACAGGAATGAATTTGTAAGGACACCAAATTCATCTTCAAATTCATTCCCATGTGGACACAAAATCCATCTCATTGGTTTTTAATAAATTATTTACTGCTTGACTAAGTTTGAAGTAAATACACGTCAGGAGGAACTCAATTGTACAGTGAACGTCGTAACATGGAACCCTCACCCCTCACTGGAAAAATGATTTGGGTCCGTATGCAACTGGTGTGGACACCATTGGTTACGCGTGGAACCGTAAATTGATGTGCGATTCTCAGTTCACAGAGTAGGAAAAACAGGAATTTATACTCTGAATATAAATTTTAATGCAAGATCTTTATTGCATGCCCTACTGTACTGTTTACACTTTGAGTGGATACTTCGGCGATAGATGGCATGAAACATAAGGAACAAAAAAACAAACAAACAAAAAAAAAAAACAAATGTGGTAGGGAGCTGGCTTACTGATCTGAAGGGCAGGAGTTCAAGCCCCAGTCTCACAGAGTTATCACTGCTGTCCCCCCAGTGCAACTAACCGGGTTATCAAATGCCAGCCATGTCTCTCACTGTCTGTGGAGAGAGACATGTAAAAGAACCATTGCTGACTTTCATAAAGAGTAGGTTGCATTGCCATCAGTGTATACCTGCCCTGCAATGGCCTGGTGAGCTGTCCATGGTGTATTCTGCCCCTTACCCAGAGTCGGCTGAGATGGGCACCCGCCTCCCTGCCTCCCTAATTAGGATTAAGTGGTTCAGAAAATGGATGAATGAATCAATTTTCCTCCACACATTACAAACAATTTTGCAGAAAAATTTACACACACACACACACACACATATATATATATATATATATATATATATTTCTTTTCCCTTGTTGAATATGTTCTAATAATTTCAGTTTTTGGAAAATATCAGGTGCAAAATGTCAATCATTAAATTGACCCAATTTCAGATAATGACCCAAATATATGCATGTATGTGTGTGTGTGTGTAAGTGTTATTTTATTCATTCATTTTCTGAAGCGCTTAATCCTAATTAGAGTCGTCAGGAGGCTGGCGGCCATCTCAGCCGACTCTGGGCAGGGGCAGAGTACACCCTGGACAACTCGCCAGGCCATCGCAGGGCAGAAACACGCTGACGGCTATGCAGCTACTCTTGATGAAAATCAGCAATGTTTTTTTTACACAGACAGTGAGAGACATGGCCAGCCTTTGATAACCCAGTTAGCTGCACTGGGGGGACAGCAGTGACAATTCGTTAATAATGGGGCTTGAACCCCCAACCTTGGGATCAGTAATCCAGCACCCCACCACCGGGCCACCACTGCCCCGTGTGTGTTATTTTTGTAATGTAATAATTTTTTTATTTTATTTTTTTTTAAGTGTTCAGACTTAAGTTTGTGAAAATAAAGAAGTAAGTGATATGTATATACTGTATTCGCCGGAAGAATGACGTTAAGATTAGATGAGGATTGGGGTTAGCAAATGTACCTTTTATCACAACAAGGTCCAACCATCACCCTGATACACTCACTCGTCACTCTCACTCATTTGCCGAACCACTTAATTCTATTCGGGACGCAAGTAGAGGCTGTAGCCTATCTAAGCTGACACTGGGCAAAGGCAGGGTACACCCTGAACAGCCCACCGGCCACCATAGAGCAACACACACAACCATTCACCTTTGTACTCACACCTAGCGTCAATTTGGAACAACCAGTTAGCCTAATGTGCATGTCTTTGGACTGTTGGAGGAAATCTGAGCACCCGGGAGGAAACCCATGCAAGTAAAGGGAGAACATGCCAACTCCACACAGAAACGCCCTCGCCGAGCCCGGGAATCGAACCCAGGACCTTTTTGCTGTGAGGCAGACGTGCTAACCACTACGCCACCTCATTTGCTCATATCAGTTACAAAAACATACACAACTGTAACAAATATGTTAAATAAATAAATAAATAAAACGAATCTCTCCAGGATGAATTGTTTTACTCTTTGTTAATATCTCATAGCATATCCTCAGCTGATGCACTAAGGAATGTGTACCATAAGATATAATGAAGATAATTTACCTGCTCAGACTCTTCCGTCCTTGTCTGTCGATTTGTATAGAAACTGCTGATTACTTTCGGTTCACGATTTAGTTTGTCTCTGAGTAGCATGCAATATGCACCTTCTTGAAAGGAAACCACCCAGATAAACTCACCAACCTGCTAAATGCATTATGCACATGTTTCAAACTGTAGTACAAACCACCAGCTCAAACAGATCATCACAAGCATGTCACGATCATGTAAAGTTGGGCTGATACCAAGTGATAACACGTATTATGGGAAGTGGTTGCTCCTTATCTCTTAGTGCAATTTCCCCAAACGTACTTGAACTTATTTCCTATAAAATGCTTTAACAAAAAGAGACCACCGAACAGACCTCTTTTTTTTTATAATACAGATAAAAGAATTCACAAACATTGACTTCAAATCCATCTGAGTTTATTTTGGGATACGGTGGCATAGTGGTTAGCACATCTGCCGCACAGCAAGAAGATCCTGGGTTCCCCTGCTTAGTGAGGCCGTTATTGAGAATACAAGAGTTTTCATGTTCTCCCCGTGGTTGTGTGGTTTCCTCTGGGAACTCCAGTTTCCTCACCGAGCGATGAATGCTGGCAAGCGTTAAGATTTTTGTATTTGCAAATTTTTCTGATGAACATTGGCAAAAATCCAGGGTCTGCCTCTGTCATTAGTGATGTTTAGCGACAGATAGCATGTGTTTGTGACAGTTGGCGAATATTAGCAACGGTTGGCAAATGTTAGCAACAGTGTTGGCGACGATTAGCAACTACTCTGACAGTCCACCGACATGCATGTTAGGCTAACTGGCTGTTGTGGGTGTGAGTGTGTGTGTGTGTGTTTGTGTTGGCCCTGCGATGGTCTGGTGAGGTGTTCAGTGTGTACCCCAACTTCGCCCAGTTCCGGCTAAGATAATTTCCAGCCTTGCTCTGACAGCCATTAAATTGCAAGTGTGCTCAAATGCCTGCTGTAATACCCGCCTCGGCTAGTTAGGGCAAACAGCACTGATAGTTTTACAGGCGTTTTTACCCAGGCTAGTTCTACCTCTTCAGCTTTTATTTTACTGGACACCCAAGCACCTATTTTTTTAAAGTTTCTGTCCAAACAGTCATCTACTGGACTCTGAGGATATATAAATTAATCTTTAAATGCCCATCACAACCCTAGTTGGATTAACCGGTTCGGCAAATGAATAAATGCCAAAGCATATCATGCTGATCTCATGAAGTTTGCGTTTGTGTTTCTCCCATGGCAACCATGCTATTTCCATAAGACTGCTATGACTAATACAGTGAAGGGCGACATGGTGTCATAGTGGTTAGCATGTCCGCCACACAGCAAGAAGGTCCTGGGTTCATGTCTCAGGCTCAGTGAGGGTGTTTCTGTGTGGAGTTTGCATGTGCTTGTGTGGGTTTCTTCCAGGTACTCCAGTTTCCTTCAACAGTCCAAAGACATTCACGTCTGGCTGACTGGCTGTTCCAAATTGCCCCTAGGTGTGAGTGTAAATGGTTGTGTCTGTGTTGGAGCTGCGATGGTCCGGCAAGCTGTTCACGGTGTACCCTGCCCTCACCCAGTTTTGGCTAAGACAGTTGCCAGCCTCCGACTGAACCTAACAGTTGGATTAAGCGGTTCGGCGAATGAATGAGTGAGCCACTTTGTATATATATATATATATATATATACACAAAACAAACACACAAACAAATAAATAAATATTTATAATTTTTTAAAAGTATTTTTAAAAATTAAATTAATAAATAAAAAATAAATAAAAAATAAATATTAAAAAAATTTTACAACGAAAAAAAGATATATATATACACACACACACATATACATTAAAAAAAAAAGAGAGAGACAGGTGGTTTTATTGTTATGGCTGATGGGTGTACGTATACTGCACAATAGACGTCACTATAAAATGAAATGCATTTTTATAAATACACCAAACAGCAAATAAGTACATACTGTATGTTTTATTCTAAAATCTTGATGAGTGGAAGCTGTTATAGCAGCAGCAGGGTAACCAGCTTCATATTAACGCTCAAGCAACAAGCACATCTAGGGGCGGTGGTGGCCTGGAGGTATGGTGCTGGCTTAACTGGGTTATCAAAGGCCGGCCATGTCGCTCACTGTCTGTGGTGAGAGGCATGTAAAAGAACCATTGCTGTCTTTCGTAAAGAGTTGCATTGCCGTCAGCGTGTTTCTGACCCGCGATGGCCTGGCGAGCTGTCCAGGGAGTACTCTGCCCTCGCCCAGAGTCGGCTGAGATGGGCACCAGCCTCCCCGCGACCCTAATTAGGATTAAGCGGTTCAGAAATGAAGGATCATCAAACACATCTTTACGGCATGCGTTTGGCCAGATGGAGATCAAATAAAGAGTAACAACAAACTTAAGAAAACTGTGTAAAATTATATTATTAAACCGTTGTTTAAATTGTAACTTAAGAAATCTGAATATGGTCCATCTGGGGCCACGTCATGCATTGAGAAAATCCAGATTACAGCAGATTTCAATCCATAAAGCATATAAACAGGATGCTGAGCACAGCAGATAATGCAAGATATAAAGAGGTTATGGTGTTTACTTGCATTAAAAGTGAGTGCATCAGCATGAGATAACAAGCAGCTCAAGGACAAACACAATGCAAAATGATAGATATTGCATCCACTTACTGTGAGGTTAAAGAATGAAGGTAAGAAAAGCTGCGACTACATGCAGCAACAAGCGTTAAAAAATGTAAATTAAACCTTCGGAACTGATGCACTGAACCGTGGTTTCATATGAAAAGTAATTTTTTTCACTTGTTTGTTTATTTCCATAACCACTTTATCTTACTAGGGTCACGGGAAGGCTGGAGCCCGTTTTAGTCAACCTATCTTAGGGAGAAGGTGGGGTACACCCTTGAACAGCTCGCCAGACCATCACAGGGCCATGGTCAGAGAGGAAACCGGAATACTCGGGGAAACCCACATAAGCAAAGCAAAGCAAAGCAGACATGCTAATAGCTACTGTCGAATGCTGACGAACGCTGTGATTTTTGGATTTGTGAACTTTTTTAACAAATCTTGGTGAAAATCCAGGGTTTGCTTCTGTCACTAGCGACGTTTAGCAACAATTAGCAACATTCATGTTTGTAAAAGTGTTTGCGAAAGACAGTTGACAAACATTAGCAAATGTAAGCGACAACTATTTGTGACTGTTTGGGAACTTTTGCCAACTCCTGGTGAAATACCAGGCGAATCTTGGAATTGAACCACGTTACCACATTAATGGCCCCTACCCTATTAAAAGGGTGAGAAATACATTTGCGAGTGGTCACTACTTGATGAACCAAAAAGAACTTTAGCGACCCATGTTACAAACGTTTGCAAATGCTTTCCGTGGGTTTTTGAGAGATTTGAGAGAATCGTGATGAGCATGGGGGGTCGTGGGATCGAATCGTGATGATCTTGAGGGAACTTGGTGGATTCGGGATGATCGCGCTGATCGTGGCAAAATTTTTTACAGTCAAAAGTGGAAAGCACAGGAGAGCACAGTAAATCTTAACAGATCTTAACAGAACGTGACAGACCTTGATGCGCCATTGTAGGGGATCTTGATGAACTTAGCAACACGATTTCTTCAAGTTTCATCTCCTGGATTCGAGCTGTCTCCCATTTATTCCCCGATCGTGCTACAAGCGTGCTAATAAATTGTGGAGCTCCGCGCTTTTTTTAATCGCCGAGATCGCGGACATCGTGCCCCAGTGTAAACTCACGGTTACAGCTGTTTCGCAACCTTTCTCGGACCCTGTCGTAACCCAGAATTTAATACATTCATCAGCCTTCACCATTTGAGGCTTGTTGTGTGAATGTTTCATATATGTCTATATGTATACATCTTATATTCTTATATTCATATCATTATCCATATAAACAGATTAAAAGCATGATGAGTTGTGGTTAGTGATGGCAAAATACTGTAGTATAATAGCAACAATTCATGAAAATGCAGGAGCATAAGAAACATTTTGGAAGCTGATGTCATTAGAGATGAAGTGTATGTGGATTTATATACAGAATTAACAGATATTATGATTATTCTTTATTTTTTTAAATCTTAATTCAATATTGCCGTAAAATTGTATTAACGACACACAATTCTGAACATACAGGCCATTACAATTGAATGTACTGCTACTGCATAGCCACCAGGGGGTATCATGACACCACCAAATTCAATCATGTTTAATCTCAACGCTCCATTTCTGTATTACTGTCATTTACATCTATCCAAGAAAAAACTCTCAGCTGACAAATAAAACCCAGTCTGGAGTTAAACTTAGAAGAATATTTAAGGAAATAGTGCAGACAAACCCAAACTTCAGCTTCCTGATAAGTTGACATTCCTGAAGTGTGAATCCGGTAGAAACTCAACCTTTCACTCCTCCAGAGCTATGAATGAAGGGAAAGTTGCCCAAAGTGCACGGATCAGTGGCATGTAGTTCATCCAGGTAAAATTATAAAGCCAGCAAAGTGTTTTTCTTCTCTCTAGACGTAAAAACCCGTCTTATAAATCGTTCCTTTTTAAGGTTTTAAGAGTCTGTCAAGCCAAACCATTGCAGCTGGATTCAAATGATGGACAAAACATTAACAGAGAGACTGGTGGTTTTAGGGTTTTTTTTTTTAAAGAGAAACAAAAGCCAAACATTCATTCATTTGCTGAACCACTGAATTCTACTACTATCGCTGGGACGCTGGAGCTTATCTCAGCCGGCCCCTGGTGAAGGTGGGCTACATCCTGAACAGCTCGCCAACCCATTACAGGGCCAACACACACACACACACACACACACACACACACACCCATTCACATTCACACTTAGGGGCAATTTGGAACAGCCAATTAGCCTGATGGGCATGTTTTTGAGGCAGCAAAGTGTAGGGTGTAGGGTTCGAGTTCTGGGCATTTCTGTGTGTAGTTGGTATCTTCTTCCTGTGCTTGTGCGGGTTTTCTCCAGGTACTCCGGTTTCCTCCCACAGTCCAAAGAAATGCACATTAGGCTAACTGACAGCTCCAAATTGACCCTTGGTGTGAGTGTGAATGATTGCGTGTGTGTTGGCCCTGTGATGCTCTGGGGAGCTATTCAGGGTGTTGCCCAGTCCCCAAACATGGGAAGAACATGCAAATTCCTCGTAGAAACACCCTTGTGGTCCCCACGACATTCTTACCGTGAGACAGACGTGCTAACCACTACACCACCGTGCCACCATAAAGCCAAATACGATTTTTGATGTCTTTTAAGGTTGGAATATCTGCGATTTTAAAAAAAATGTAGTAGGATGTGTGTGTTTGGGGTTTGAGATAATGGAAAGTGATGTCATTCTGTCAATTTTATTGTCATTTTTATTTCTTAAGCCTGGTGCTTTGGTGTTTTTTATCATTATTTATAGCTTTAATTTAGATCCTGTGCTAGTTCGCAAAATAAAGCGCACCAGCAGCACAGTAAAAATACTCATTAAAAAAAAGAGTAAACAATAATGGTTTTCATGACCCTCTTGATAGGTTGCAATATTAATACCAATATATCTTAATAATAATAAATATAATATCAGACTCTCCTATAATATATAAGATGTTGATTTTTTTGTCAATGTTAAAAAAAAGGTTAAAAGCCTTAAACAGCATTATAATGTAAACATTAAAAAAAAAACATTTTACTAAATGGTTAAAGAAATATAATATGCAAAGATTAAAATAGTGGGCGGGACGATGAGTTTGCAGGTTCTTGTGTTTGTAAGGGTTTCCTCAGGATACCCCAGTTTCCTCCTACAGTCCAAAGACGCACATTAGACTAATTGGATATCCCAGTTGTCCATAGCTGTAAGTGTGAGAATGAGTGTGTGTGTGTGTATTTGTGTGTGTTGGCCCTGCGATAGTCAGGCAAGCTGTTCAGGGTGCACCCTGCCTTCGGGTTGGCTGGGATGGGCCTGTGACTCTTGTAAAGGATAAAGCAGTTCGGAAAATTCATTCATTCATTCATTTTCCAAGCCGGAGTACCTGGAGGAATCCCACGCAAGCATGGGGAGAACCATGCCAACTCCACCCAGAATTCCCCTCGCCGAGCCCAGGACTCGAACCCAGGACGTGCTAACCTCTATTTCACCATGCTGCCTTTGAATACAGATGAATACATAAAAATTTATTGAGTACACAAACTTGGACAGACTTTATTGCTTTAATGCAGCACTGCGTTTTCAGCTTAAACACGCATCTGGTTTATGATAATGAATCAGTTTCACACTGCAGAGGAAAAAAAACCCCACAATTTAAGCATATCCTCAACCAAACAAACATTTAAATACAACCCCCTGTCCCCAGTCAGCAAACTCTACATAAACATCCCGGCTGGTCTTGCTAGTAACATTTACGATGACGTTACTTAGCCTTTTGTTTGCGTACATGCTTTGACCCCGGGTCGACTCAGAACACGGGAACGCCTCGGTGTCCCCCCCGGAAGAGCCGGAGGAAGTGGCCGGGGAGAAGAGCGTCTGGACCTCACTGCTTAGGCTGCTGCCCTCGCGACCTGACCTTCGCATCTAGCGGAAGAAGATGACTGACTGACATGCTTCTTCCTGTCTGCTGATCGCCTGAAACCATGTCTGATTTTGTTTTGCTCTTCTGGATTTATCTTTTCTGTGAATGCATCAATCTTCTCCAAGTCCATTTAATTTTCTAACTTCATCCCTGATGGCTATATTTCTACTGACACAAAAGGCCAAAAGTGATATATATATATATATATATATATATATATATATATATTGCAAAAACATTCAATAATTATAGATGTACCACAGCACTGTTGAATTCTTTCTGCTTGGCCAGAAGGTGATGATTAATTCTGTATAACAGCATCTCTGAAAGTAGTTTCACATAAACTGTTTTTTTCTTGTGTGAAATTGTTAATATGGTGAATCTTTCTGTTCAAGAATATGTTTATATAAAATTTTTAAAAGGTCATTGCCTTGGTACTTGGTAGATTAAATGTGTTACTAAGTCATGGTGTCGGAGAACTTGTCGAAAAGCCATTTCTAGCATCACAGCTCGTTCGCATTCTGTGATACTCGGTGGTACTTGTTCAGATTCTTCATAATGAACAAGGATGTAGGAATGTAAATGTCTTAGCCTTTTGCAGCTGATCAATTATTAATATACTCCTCGTGTCCTTGTAGTTTCAAGAGATTTGAGTATTTTCTCTAATAATCTCGCCAGTATTATAGAAGAAGACGACGATATGTCATCGACAACAGCAGAGAATTATCGAACTAGGAAAGAAAATGAAACAGTGTACTGTAAAAAGATGGAGGGATATGCAAGAATTAAATGAACCATATAAAGGAAAAATGGAAGGAACACTATTATTGCAGTTACATCAATTTTATTATGCCATAAATATTACACTGGGGAATGTTACAGAATAAAAAAAAATAGCATTATATTGTTTTTGTTTGATTTATATATTAATTTTAACCCTGGGTTTACACTGCGGCATGATGTCAGCAATCTCCACGATTTGAGAGAATCGTGATGAGCGTGTTGGGTCGTGGGATCGAATCGTGAGGGAACATGGTGGAATCGTGATGACAACTTTTTTTACTGTCTAAAATTTTGCTGGGATTATTACGATGTATTGACCCCAACTGGGATAGAGTGTGGGAATCGTAGTAGAGCCCAGTAGAGATTAACAGACCTTGATGCACCATTGTGGGGGATCTTGATGAACTTCACGTTTTGTCTCTTGGATGCACCCTGCCTCTTTTTTATACACTGATCGTGCTCATAAATCACAGAGATCACGGACATCATGCCCCAGTGTATACCCAGGATAACTAACGTTTTCGGTAGAACCTTTTTTGTTGGCATTCTAATGAAACTTGCTATCTCCATTTTTGGTCAATATGCATGAAGATATATTAAGATAACCCTCTGCGTCTACTTGAAAAAGCTGGTGGCTCCATTTACCTATTTTGGGGTAAATATCATTCATCATTTTCTGAACCGCTTAATCCTAATTAGTGTCGCAGGAAGGTGGTCGCCCATCTCAGCCGACTCTGGGCGAAGGCGGGGTACACCCTGGACAGCTGTATAATCATTATTTCTTAATCACTTTCATTAATTTTTGGTCGTTCCTGAAAAAATGGTAAAAAATGGAGATTGCAGGTGTCATCAGCAGGGGCATAATACTCATTCATTAATTTGCTGCTGAGCCACTTAATCCTGTTAGAGTAGGATTGACATCATGTGCATGTATTTGGACTGTGGGAAGTAACCAGAGTATCCCAGAGTTATCCACGCAAGCATGGGCAGAACATTCAAGCTACACACAGAAAGTCCCCCATCAGTCACAGGCCCTGAACCCAGAGCCTTGCTTTGAGGCAGCAGTGCTAACCACTGCACCACTTTACTGCCCAGAGCTACAACAATGGAAATTAAAGGCCATGGAAAAAATTGCGCTCAAAGACCTCAGGAGACAGGAAATAGCTCTAAAGATGGAGGAGATGATGAGGCAGGAGAGAACAATGAAAATGAAAGAGGTTAAATGTCAAAAAGAACAGGAAGTCATTAAGAGGGTGGAAAAGGTTAAGCTAACAGGCAGAACGGCACTGAAAATTAATCAGATGATGAGAAGAGACACACAGAATTATCACTGCTCACGTTAGAAAAGTCAGCTTCAGTCAAAAACAGGGAAGGAGCCTGCGGAAAGTTCTTCAGATCCTGCCAGTCAAAGGTTCTTGCTAAAGGAGCTGGCCTTGTTTTCAGTGTAGGCACTGGAGAGGGTTTGTTTGTGTACTTCCGTGTTAACGACTGGCTTACGGGTGACAAGGATTCCGACAGGTAACATTCAGTGGCCTCCAGGAAGAAGCCGTTACTCTGGGTCAGGATCCAGGGAGAGTAATTACAGTATATGAAGCAGAGGTAGAAAATAGGTGTAAAAGCAATTAGAGATGAATAAAGATGACTACAAAACCTTCATGGCAGATAAAAGAGACTTACTGTGCAATTAAAAAGGGAACTTGTAGGTACGATTGGTCTTTTCAGACATCATGTGAGGAATGAACCATGTATAACCATGTAGAATGATCAGGTATTGTTACCTGGTGAAGAAATATAATTGGGCATGTACTGTATTTTATTTCACTGCTGAGAATTTTATTACAGAAAACTAAGAAAAACAACCTCATGTGAGAGTTAAGGTTAATACCCAACCGGTTGACACTGAAGGTGGAAAGGTGTTTTAGAAAATGTGGCACCCTGAATTACTACCTTTCCTATTAATTCACTACTCTACCAAATCAATTTGACACATGCCAAAAGGCAGCTGGTTAACACTGCTGTGTTTGACGGTACGGTCAATAAAACCTTCTAGTCATTACCTAGAACACTGCAGAAAGTTTGTCTCATAAAAAGTCAAGTTAACCCCCCCCCCCCCCCCCCAAAAAAAAAACCGCATTTTCATCTAAAATCTAACACCTGACTATGAATAAAATTTAAAATTCAATCATGATAATTAGTTTAATCATACAAACTATATTAACTGAGATGTATATATAAGCAATTGACACAAAAGAATTAAAGACACTGTTTGTGCTGAAAATATTTGAAAATGGTTTAAAAGTGAGTAATAAGAGAATCATATGAGTAACGCATGCACTTTCCATCAGTTGTACTGATCCAGCATTGTATTTGTTGCCTCATTAACGTCATCCAGGGAAACCTGTGCACAGGAAGGGATATTGCTCAAATACTGTTTCAGATTTACAGCTTTTTTATGTTTTGATTGGCTGCTTCTTATGATCCTTCATGAAGCAGAAGAGACCCCTTTTGTTTGGCAGTGAAAGGGATGTGCCACGAGCATAGCGGACCTCAAGGTAAAGGCGTCTGAGCTTGGTGTCTTCATCAAAATCACTGGTTATGTACTCATCAATGGCAGCAGTAGATGTGAATCGGCCTCCCAAACTCTTTATTGCATCCAGTTCTTTGTTTCTGCAACGGTCACCTGCAATATTTGCAATCTCCTTGTTCTGCAACCCTTGTTTCTTTAGCTCCTCCTGCTTTTTGTTCCAATCTGGCATCATTTCTGGAATCCTTCCTCCTTTCCTGACAACGCTACCATAGCCTCGAAATGATCCTGGCTCTCTTCGATCAGTGAGATCTGTATAAGTAGATTTTGCCTTCACTTGTGACACAGAAGCACTGCCTAGCTGTTTTGCTCCTGTTCTTGAGAGTTCATAGTTGATATAGCGAACACTGCGTTCTGCTGCAAGGTTGTGAATTGGTGTTTCTAGCCCAATCTCATCTTTGGTCAACAAAGTCTTCACAGAACATCTTTTTCTGGTTCTTCTGATCGGCAAGGGCAGCCTATTCCATATCACTCATCTTGACTCCTTGTCTGAGTTCAAGCTGCTTTCAAATTACTGGATCCTGATGGAAAATATCAAACAACTCTTCAGCTCTCTGGTTGAAAGCAGAAGCTTTCTTGAAGAAATTGTCATTTTGGTGGGTTTTTTGTGTCTAAATAAGGTTGACAAAGTTACCGTAAAGTTTTGAAATATGTTTTTGATGTGCCTTGTGTGGATAATGTAAGGGGTGCAGACTAGCCAGTGCTCCTGAAGCAGTTCTGCTACTAACTGAGCTGCTGCATCTCTTGATCGCTGTGCTTGACCAGCTTGCTTGGGCCTCAGGAGATATATTATATTCTGAATTACATCTTTGAACGTAGGTAGCATGCCATTTGGAAAGTCAGGTTTCTGAAAATAATCTACAGCACCTAATGTATTTTTGGCTTGTGATCTTGTGAATGATGTACTAGCAGCCATTATTAACCTGCAAACATATATCTGTTACTATTAACAGTGTTGGTGCATAACTACCACTTTACATAATATATATGTTTGCATATTTAGGAAAAATATGCATATAAATGGCTTGTTTCACTTTCCACCGATACCAATCTTGCAAAAGAAGAAGCATCTGATACAACATGACATTGCTGGCTATATTTATTAAGATCAGGTTGATAATTAAATCTGAAAAAGTACAGAAATCTAACTCAAAACAACAAAATAGTGGTTTCGACATGTGTAAAAATTACTTATCATCAGAGGGTATGTACAGTGGGGTTAGCATTGGCCATTTGACCAAACCCTGACATTTCCTTATTCAAATTGACCCTCTGCATATTTTTTGATGGGTACTGCTATGAAAAATGGACTTTTGCAAAATAACACCACCCCCTACTTATAGCTGAGACTCTATGGAAAAAGGTTTATGGACACCTGACAATCATACTCATATGGTGGTCTTCCCAAATGGTTTCCACAAATTTGGAAGCATACAGTTGTAGAAAATGTTTTTGTATGCTGTAGTACTGCAGTTTCCCTTCGCTAGAACTAAGGAACCCAAACCTCTTCTATCACAGCACTGCTCATGTGTACAAAACATTCATGGGGAGTTCATGAGGACATAGTTCACCAAAGATGAAGTGGAAGAAGTTGCGTCCTGCACAGATCCCTTAACTCAACCCACTGAAACCTTTAGGATAAACTGGAACATTGACTGTGCTTCAGGCCTACTAGCTTAATATCACTTTCTGACTTTACTCATGCTATAGTAACGGAATGAACACAAAACCACAAATCACATCCTGCTCCAAAATAATATGATGGTCAGGTGTCCACATTTCAGCCATGTGTGTGTCTATATATATGAAAAGGACATCTCAAAAATACTAAAGATTTTTTGAGATGCATTGTATATGTGAGTAATTTCTCATTTTATGGGGTACTGACCTGCGATGGCCTGGCGAGCTGTCCAGGGTGTACTCTGCCCTCGCCCAGAGTCGGCTGAGATGGGCGCCAGCCTCCCCGCGACCCTAATTAGGATTAAGCGGTTCAGAAAATGACATGACATGGGGTACTGACCATTTCTTTTCATCTGTTTTAATAGCTAAAAAAACCCCGAATGGAACAGGGGAACCATCGGTGGTAATAGTTCCCACAGTAACTGGAGCTGTTGCAGTATGTGTGATTATCTTCTGTGTTGTATGTATTCATAGGTAAATAAACATAACATACAACAGTGTATTGCCACACACATGTTCACACACACACACACACACACAATTGCAGAAAGGATAATAATGCAGTGTTTGTATTGCCTTAGTCAGATTGTCTATTGTCTATTGTCAGAGTAATCTACTCACCATAAGTGTATAAATCATAAAATATAACCTTTTTCCCCCAGGAAATATAAAAAGAATGAAGCACCTGAACAAAGAGGCCCAATGGATGAACCAGTGAGTTATATGAAGATATATTTACATAAAAAAAATTTACACAACATATAATTATATATAGAATCGTATGTTGTGCATATAACCATACCATGATACTGTATATGCATCATATATGGAGTATACTCATATAATTCTATATCTTGTATATTTAAAGTTGTAAGCTGAGACACATCAGCACTGTATTTGAAATTAAGTAATGACATTTAATCAGTTGTCAAATTCCACTTAAATTGTCAAATAATGTAATATTTTATAAAATGTTTTATTATTTTTACTGATTGGTTTTTGCTGCGAATATGTAGGCTCTCATATATTTTGCACTCATTTGTATCAAAATTCTATCACTGTGTTATATATAAAACAGGAGATTTTTTTGCAGAGGCGTAGTTAATGGGAGATTAGTGGCACCACAGCATAAAGCATAGACACTTGAAAGTAAAAAACTTTAAAACTGATTGTTTGGTAAATCTTGTTGTGATAGGCTAGGTTAAAGAAAAATGAAAAATTTCTCTCTGGAAAATGTAACTTTATCATTGTGCATTAAACAACAGTGAGAAGTTAAGCTAATATGACAGTAAAAGTGAATGTTTCCCTGGCCTACTTGCTACAACAAACTTAGGCAAAAATGAATTTCAAGAAAGTTAATATGCCTTGTTTTTTTTTTAAAATAAAATGTGTCTATTTTTACTCATATAAAAAACCCAAAAATTCAAGCATATTAAGGTTACCAAGTAAGAACCTTTAAAAATATATATTTTTAAAAACTAGCAATAACAAAGCATTACATTAGAGGACCCAGGTTTCCTCATCTTTTTAAGCCATTCCAGCCTCTGAAAAACTTGAAACCAGACAACTTCTAAAATAAATGTTTAAATTAAATTGTTAGAATTTAGGACATGGAGATGTGAGACTATTTTGTGGTGACAGCAACATGCCTTAATATGTAACACTGGTAATATAGACCAGAATGTTGTATCATGGTGAGAATTCACAGAAAGTGCTGAAGTTAACAATTATACAATACCATGTGATATAAGTCCTAATAATAATTATTATACTGAGAGAGTGTTTTAGTCTCACAGCTTCTGGGAAAAAGCTCTGTTTGGAGGTTGACCTTCATGACCTGTAAAGGGTCATGTGATTAGGTGTATAGGGTTGCTCATTCTACTGCGAGTAGCCTGCTATCGGTCATCCTCTGTGCAGACGTTGCTGTGCATGTCTGTCTGTTGTAGACTGGGCTCTCAGCCCTGAACTGCCTGGTTGTATGTGCAAAATTTAAGTTGCTCTGGATATCTGACAAATGGCCATGAATATAAATTTCCTATTTTGAGGAAATAATGAATTTTTTTCATTTTATTATTTGAAAAAAATATAATAACTTTGAGATTTATTTTTCTTTTATTTAATTATTGGTATTATTATTATTATTATTATTATTGTTATTATTATTATTATTATTATTGGTAGTAGTAGTTTTATTATTTAGTGAATGACTGATTAATTGATTGATTGTAGATACAAATTTTTTAATGCCTAAAATTTCTTATTCAGATTTCTTTTTCTTATCAAAAGAGTATTTTTTTAATAAATTTTTTATTTTTTAATTTTTTTGCAGAGCAGGTCAGTTATTTTTTTTTTATATTTTTTGACAAAGAAATAGTAGCACTAGTAGCAAAACTGTTTCGGAGAAGAGGCTTTAGTAGGACAGCTGACGGGGTGGGGGTATTTTTTAGTTAAATTCTTAATAATAGCTTACTCTTGATGATTTCTCCAAAATAACCTTTTGTTACGCCTTTTTTAAGCGCCTGAAGAAAATACTGTTAAGCAACACCTTCAGAGAAATAGACTGAAAATATTCAAGGGATTGCATACCACAGTCAGTTCACCTATTAGCTTACAAACGGGATTCTACAATTTGGTACAACTCACAGAAGACATATCTGTAGTAATACATTAAGTAGAGCATTTATCAATGACAAGTTCCTGTCACTAAAACAGTTCCTGTCACTAAAATTCTTCTAACCAATAAGGTGTATGAAACATTATTTTATTGTTTTGTCAACAGCAACCACATGAAGGAAGAATAAACTGTCATCAGCGAAACCAGTATTTCGAGAGATTTAATTCAGTTTATGGACAACTTTAGATCTGAGAATGATATTACAAGGGTAAGAGACAGAAATCTTTTAAATGGGTTATTATAAAAATAATATTTGTTTTATCTATATCGATATAAACTTGGTTCAGTAGTATTTATTTATTTAAATTCATGCATCCATACTTGCAACACAAAAATGAACTTTGATTTGCTTCCACAGGGCACAGAATTACAACCAGCAAGCACGAATATTTCACTGGCGTCCAGTGAGAAGACACTGTATGTCAAGAAATCTACTGTTTATTCAGTACTGTATATGTGTCACTGAAAAATTATTAATTTCACAATTTCCTCAACTATCATCTGGAATGATAAAACATCGATGGCCAAAAGTATATGGACACCGATCCCCACCACTGAATTTCCGAATCCAAATCCCATCTCCTGCAAAGGCTTTTCAGTATTTTTAAAGCATGGCTGTGGTGATTGGCCCATTGTTCCACAACGCCATTAGTCATGCTCTGATGTCAGGTGAAAGCATCTGGTGTGCGGTCAGCATTATATTTAATACAAATGGTGTTCTTTGAGGTTGAAGTCTGGGTGCAGTCCACTCAGATAATTTTATTACAACTTTGGCAAAGCGTGTCTTCATGGAATTCTTCATGGGCCTTGCTGTACACATGGGCAGGTCCATGCTGAAGAAGCTTTAGACCCAGTAAGGGCAAACTTTATTGTTATGACAACTGAATATTGTATAATTTCAGTTTTGTGGTGTAGTTTTGAGAAGGCACAGGTGTGATGTGATAGTCATGTGTCCACAGTCACATTTTCTGGTGTCACCCAAATGATGATTTCTCCGGGCACCATCATCACAGGCGTGCTCTTTGGGAATCTAAAGGTTATACAGATATAAAGAAATGTGAAATTTATAAATGAAGCTATATATTCTCTAAAGCTGCTTGCGATTACAATGTCCATTGTTAAAAACGCTGTATAAAACGGAATCAGAGTGAATTTTTGCTATACACAGTGCGGAAATGGACAGTAACACCAGTTTCGACCTGTTTCATCCTTTGCAAACATTAAGAAGATTACTGGTTGGAATTATACTCAATGTACCTATTTGTAAGGTTTAATATAAAATATTTATTAAACTATTCATTTGATTTATGTTCTGAAAGGCACAAGTGTCGTTCTTTCATCAAACAAGTTTTCCCAGATGGGGCAAGAATTTGGTTACAGGTTGGAGGCCCCTGAGATATTTTCCAGTTTCATGGAAATGTTTATTTCAATGATTATTTGCACATGGTTAACATAACACCCATTAAAGCATACATTAAAAAAAAAAAAAAAAGATTATAATGCAACCACTGGATAAATGTTACTTACTTGTAATAATAATAATAATAATAAAATTCATATTTGCTAATGTCAAATGTCTCTTATTTAGTTACATTTTGAGATAAATGTGAGATCCCATTATTTCTGTGCCTACTGTATGTATGCATGCATATATGTAGTGTACAATTTACCAGGCAAGAGTAAACCAGAAGGTAAACCAGAGCAAATGAATATCCAAGCCATGAAAACCACAATAGTAAGGCAGGGTCGCACAGAGGAGTCAATCAGAATAACAAAAGTTCAAAACCTGTACAAACCTCTTGCAAAAGGCAGGGTTTTGCAGCTGCTGTACAGTTCTAGAGTGGAGAGCGGCGCCCCCTGGTGGTGTGACCAGATATTGCCAATAGTACAGTGACGCATCCAGGGTAAAGTTTCATCTGTGAAACTCATCAAACTTGTTTATCATTTTTATTTTATTTTAGATTACAGTATATACATTGCTTACAGCAACGAGCTATGCTGTGAACATCAGGAGCAAAAGAGTTGTCTGATTTTCGTACTGTGGGTCTGAGGGTGACTTATCCAGCATGAGTGAACTGAACCGAACAATCCAACAACAAAACCAAAACATCCGCAGCAAACCGCTCAGGTCCACCAGAACCCTCACTCAGGTGTCTTCGGACTGCTGAAAATAATCACGACATCTCACTTTTACCTCAGAAACACACCGACTGCGCTCCGAAAAGATAAAATCACCAGGAGATGTAACCATGACAACACTGAGCCGCGCGCTGCAGGAGACGAGTCGTTTTCATGGCGTGTTATTTTATATTCTAGCCTGATGTTATCCGTTAACGGTCCCGAACTAATTTATCATCATCTTCTTCTTCTTCTTCCGCTTGTTCCGGGGCGGGTCGTGGGGACAGCGGCTTAACCAGTGATTTCCAGACGTCCCTCTCTCCAGCCACTTCCCCGGGGTCTCTTCCCGGTTCTACATGCCTGAAACACCAAAGCAGGGAGGCGTTCGGGAGGCATTTTAATCAGATTCCCGAGCCACGTCAACTGGCTCCTCCCACACGGAGGAGTCGCATCATAAACACTCCTGGATCTGATTGGACTGCCGCCTGGTGACGCTTATGGGAACAGCACGATACGGAACCTGCGAGCTTGCTGTAAACAAAGGCCTTCTCTCACAGTGGCTTTCGTTTCCGGTCTGGTGTGGCCCCTCTGTTTAAAATGGACTGAAACACGGTAATATAATGGAGTATTTCAGTCCGGGTGTAGCTGTGATGTACGTGGTGTTTTTATGCCTCCCCGGGAATAACGGTAAGAGTCTCTCTCTCTCGCTCTCGCTCGTACAGCACGCTGTTCATTATGGGGTGTGTGAGCTGTAAATGTGCTGAAATCTCTGGGGTGGTTCGGGGGGTTTCTGAGACGGGCTGGTGCATAACATGGTATTTTGAACAGCTTATATCTTTAATTTCTTTGTTTTTGTTTAGTTTTGTATAATTTTCCTGGTGAATCTGCTTTATAATCGTGTCGAACCTGCAGAAGTCAAACAGAAGTAATGAACACGTCGGCGGAAATAACGGAAAGTAAACATCTCGGAAAAGGATTTTTTCTATTATTAAAACATAAAGAGGATCCGCTCAGGGACCGGAATTTGGCGGGTTTATGAAATATAATGTGGTTTTTAAAAAGTTGTAGCCTTCTTTCAACTGGGAACACCCGATATTTTACTGTTCTTTTAATGTTATTTCCTTGCTAACATATAGGACACATTTATTAAGAAAACACACACACACACACTCACACGTTCATTTTGGGTGACTTTTATTTGTACAAACCCAAATACAATCGACCCTTTGGTAAATAATTATCTTTATCTTTTTTTTTTTTTTTTACCCAAAATACCATGAAGAAGCTAACATAAAATGATCAAATACAGAGCACTGCTGTGCAGAAAGTGTCAATAATAACTACATAAGTTTAATAATTACATCTAGTAAACAACAGACAAGACTTGGCTGCATAAAAGGACAGTACAAATGTTTGTAACCTACAAAAACTGATCTATTCATGTTACATTTTGTTTGGAATACATTTTTGGTCATACTTCAAATCTCAGTTTACTTACTGCATCCCAGTATTGAAGTGGAGGAAATCGGGGTATCAGGTGTCAAATCCATTTTAAAGTTCATGGGCCCAAAACACACAGCTCCCCAGAGGCTAAAATGTCATATTTTTGGTCCTCCATAAATCTTCTGCAAATTTCTGGACTTCCCTATCACTTCCCTATCACGTACTGGAATTAATTACTGATCATTAACATCATCAACATGAATGTGAATACAGAAATTGTAATATATTTGGAATATGCACAAGGGCAACCCCTCCCACCGGTTTTTAAAGAGTTTTCATTCGTGCAAAACTACACCATGTATTGCATTATGATCAAATTGTCTTTGTTATTGTACCAAGTATTGTTATCATGAGTACACATTTTTGTTAATGCACCAAAAGTTTCAGATTTTATTTGCCATTTAAGGGTCATATATTGACCTAGTTGTTTATGCTTAATGTAAGGTTAATTGTTATTTAGTGATTCTGATACTTGTGTCTGATGAAGCGGAAAGCGAGCATGCCAGTTCTCCTTAAGTCTATTTCTATGTTTGGGGGCCTATGCTCCAATAGAGCAACGTTGTTTGTCTGTTTGTTTTTTAAAGGCGATTGTGGACTGTACTAGCTCATTATTGTCACTCTTTGGTCTGGAGTTCTCTGCTTTGTCTTACAGACTAATTTCTGGTTTACAAAAAAAGAAGACCAACGTGTAGCCCAAGTGTAAATAAGCCAAATCGGCATTAGCAGTTCACATGAGCATGGTGCCCGTGTCAAAGGTCACGGCTACCTACCAATGTAAACAAGAGTGTATTAACCATTGCACTGTATTTGGACTGGAACGGTGATCGGATGAAAAACGCGCGATTCCGTGCCGCCATATTGGAACCAGGATGATTTAGAACAGCCGAGCAGGTTTCTAATGTAAACAAACCTGCATAGCTGCATTTACTGCTTTTATTTGCTCAAGACGTCACAGGCGTTATATCCTGTTTAAGAGAAATAAATGTATAGATGTGTGTGCGATTTCTTTAACATATTTGTATATATTTTAACAAAGAATAAAATGCATTATACCATCTCGTGCGTATCAATAATTACATTTGTACTTTAACATTTCTAAACGGGGCATTTGAAAAAATTAACCAGTGTTTTATAGTCTTAGTACTATTTCCAAATTTACACGTTTATTTACTTCACATAAATTTACCAAAAGTGGGTGTGCTATCAATTTTACAACATAAAATGTAAAAATAGTGTAAGACACATTGCTAAAATAGCTATAAAATAAAAAAAAAACCCATAATATTATTATAATTAAAGTACAGTATAAGCTTAAGTGGTCATTCAGAAAATTAAAGATAGTTTACCAAGGCAACCTATACCTCTATAATTATTAGAGTACTTTTTGTCTTCCTTCTTTTTATACAGTGGTATAGTAAAAACCTTCCGACTACATGCATACATCAAGTAAAATACCACACTTGTTCTTAGTACAATATTGAACAGATTACTATATACAACAACCATATTTCACTTAAACATTTTATAAATTCATTCAGTACCTATGTTGTCTGAACCTGGAGTTTTATTATGTTTTAACTTTCAATTTACTACATTTGTTTTTTTACTCTACTGTAAATTTTAGAATTCTGGCCCAAGAGATGTATCATACATGTGTACGTGTACGTCACTAATGTTATCAAAGTGGAAGTTAGCATTTACTAACTTTTCCCCGAAGATTCTTTGTATCCTATGAACAATTTATATTAGCCTCATATTATTTTATCAATTTTCATAAATGCTAAAATGAACTGGTTGCTAATATCTCATTCTACACTAGTATAAATTTTTGTTCCATTGTGTGCATGGATTTTGCATTATTTCTTTATATTAATTAATAATCGTTAAATTTCCTGTACAATATCGGCAAACACAATAGTATATACATAGAAAATTATGGCACATGAGAGAAGTTATAAAGACTTGATGGATGTTTCAAAGAACATGCAGGTTTTTTTTAACCACACAAATGCTCTTAATGTGCTTTTGTACACTTGAGGTTGAAAATTGTATTTTAGTACATAATAAAT
>JAQMYF010000008.1:27664958-27678271 GCA_030014195.1 Neosilurus mollespiculum
CTGTCTGTCTCTGTCTGCCTGCCTACCTGTCTATCTATCTATCTATCTATCTATCTATCTATCTATCTATCTATCTATCTATCTATCTGTCTGTCTCTGTCTGCCTGCCTACCTGTCTATCTATCTATCTATCTATCTATCTATCTATCTATCTATCTATCTAATCTGTTCATACTGGCTGTGTAGATACCTGTCTTTTATAATATATGGCCTGTGTTAGGATGCTGACTGGTATTTCTCATTTCTCATGATCAATAAGTGTCTCATATTACCCTAATTCATCATAGGTACTTATTGGTAAATAAGGGGGTAAATAAGCATGAGAAATATAAAACTGTTAAAGCTCTTCCTGTTTTGACATCAGGGCCGGGAATAAGGGAGGAACTGATCACTTTAAAATGGGACAGTGCAGTAACTTTGCAGACTCTGTGACCTTCAAGATATCCACTGAAGTCGCCAGGAGATTGTGCTCAACCTTGTGAATTTGCATTGTTTTTTTTAGAGGAGTTGGAGAGAGAGAGAGAGAGACAGAGAGAGAGAGAGAGAGGAAGAGACACTGACCTTCATTGTTAAGTGATTGGCTCTGAAGGACTCAGTGAGTGATTTGACGGATGTTTGTGAGCCTGTTGGCAGTTTTTTTTTTTTTTTATGGGTCCTTGTGTGGAACCATATCTGTTATACTGTGCTGTACAGGTGGGTTAAACCCAGGTGTGGCTATATTATGGCTTGTTTTACTGAATACTTCCAAATCGAGTGAAATAAAATGTATGCAAATACATAAATACAATAATATCTTCATAGCTAATTCCTCTGGTCGAGCCAGCTCGGACATTCATGAGTCTTTCACGCCATCCATTGCGGTCCTGCATCAGCATCGGAAGGTCTTCAGGATGCCATCCTGTGTCTCTACATAATTGGTTAATGTAGGCAGTTGCTGGGAGCCGTGGCAGGGTTTGCTTGCTAGCAATGTCCAGCAAAGAGCATTCTGAGTTCACGATTAGGATTGTAAAAATGTCTGGGATAGGTCCATAGAGCAGTGACTTAGTTGGATGTTGTATCCAGGAGACGCTAAATATGGCTGAGAGCCAAAACTAATTACTAGTTCACTTAAACCAATATTGTGGAGCTAAATAACATACTTTCGGCTTACAGTGCCAATAATTATGCAGTTGAGTGTACAGTATATCACCATTAAGAGATAGAAATGAATCATTTTTCACATTTATTATATGTTTCCACTACATTGTAATATTATTATGCACAAATATGTCACAGGGCAGCATGGTGGTGTAATGGTTAGCATGTCAGTCCCTTCTTTCATAACTCCACTAATAAATTAAAACATAAAATCGCAGGTTTTTTTGTAAAAGCCACTTTAATCTCGCTGTTTTGTCAGCAGCCATATTTCCCCACTGACTTGATTCACTGAGCACGAAGGCTGTGCTCAGGACATTGTTTTATCAACGTCCCTCTGCATATAATTCTGATATTGTTATGAATACGTTAGCTACCTCCAGGGTATATAAATCAACCTTGTCTCTTTCTCCTTGCTGCTCAGGGGTCAGTGCTACACTAAGAGAGTTCATTCTCTAACAGCAAGGTCAGCTCCAATTCCTCTGAGTCAGGCATTATTGAGCTGCTGCAGTTATGTTTGACTGGCGCCGCAACGGCCCAGTGAGCTGGAATTACACAAATTACACAACAGCATCATATAAAGGAGTGCTGAGGCAGCGATTTAAGTTAACAAAGCTAAGCTTTTGAATCGCATTTACTTATTCTTCTCGTTTCCTAATAGGTCGAATGATTAACAACCTTTCTTGGGCTAAGTAAGGACTGGACTTTCCTGATTTAATATTATGATGCACAGATGGATGCACAGTAGAACAGTCATTAAATAAAATTACATTTTATTCAACCATGTATTCAACCTCTCTGGCAAGCAGTGGGTACAGATTATTCCATACTATTTTGTATTACATATATATTATATAATAATTAATTAATTAATTAATTAATTAATTAATTAATTAAAGTTCTATATATATCCATATATTTTCACAGATATTACTTTTAAGATTTTTATTTTATTCGTCTCTTATCTCTTCCTGTCTTTTGTCACCACCTCCTTGTTCTGTGATCTTTTGCTTTGTTTCATCCTTTCCTTTCCTTTCGCTCCTCATTCCGTCCCTGCTAGTCCTCTTCTGCCCTGTGCTGTCCTTTCCATGTCATGTCTGTCCTGCATCGTCCTGTCCAGTCTTATCCTGCCTTGTCCCATCTTCCCCTATCTTGCTATGTTTTATCCTTTCTTTCCTAGATAGCCCTATATCTTAATGAGATTTATCCTGCAAGTAGGCACCAGGACCAGGAACCATGGGAACCAACACAATGCAGGTTGTGTTTACTTTCACTCAGATGGGATCACAGGGAAGAAACGAAATGCCGTGCTGATTAAGAAAGAAACGTATAGGATGTGGATAGTTGGGCAGCGCTGCGTAGTGTGTTCACCACTCTGGTTAGTTTAATTTAACTGACTTAAT
Source organism: Neosilurus mollespiculum (assembly GCA_030014195.1). Taxonomy (NCBI): domain Eukaryota; kingdom Metazoa; phylum Chordata; class Actinopteri; order Siluriformes; family Plotosidae; genus Neosilurus; species Neosilurus mollespiculum. The sequence goes on from JAQMYF010000008.1 coordinate 27,667,496, forward strand.
GTTTCGGAAATCTTTCATGAATTCCTTCTGGTGCATAGTGTGGTTTATTCAACTTAGGGAAGAATACATTTTGAATTTTTTTTTTTTGGATAAATCAACAAAGAATAGAGTTAAAATGATCATGTCAAGACACTTGAACATCTCTTTTACAAATAAACACTCAAGTTTCATTTCTAACACCTATTATTTATGCAATTCCTCCAAATGTGACATGACGTACAATGTTACTGTCACATGGTGCTGAAGGCAGTGCTTTCAGACTACAATTCCCATCAGCCCTTGCATGTCACATGACCCAAATGAAACCTGTTTTATTTTGCCTTTGATTATGCACCCGATATAATCCAATTTATATTGACCCGCCTTTGTCTAGCAACCCTTTACGTTCAGCCTTGTTTTGTATTATATAGCTGCTCTCATTGCTACCTTTGGCATGAGCAGAGCCTTCCGCTGTACTGTACTGTACTGAGATGCGCCAATTTTTGTTCCACAGGAAATCATGTGTGTGTTTGTCTGTCCGCAGTCAACGGGTGCACGCTCGGTCCATGGGTCAATGTCACTTTGTTTCTGGGATATAAGCAATTTCATTTCGAACATGTCCAACGATCCATGACCTTGCTCTGACCTAGACCTAGACATTGAAGGGGTGTGGCCAGGATTTTGTTCAGTGTCAACCTGACAAATAATAATAATAATGAAAAAATAATAATTCTCGCCAAAATGATCCACTGTGGCCACCTCTAGAGACAGTAGCTGAAAGACAATCTCAGCCGACACTATGCGAAGGCGGGGTACACCCTGAACAGCTCGCCAGACCATTGCAGGTCAACACACACACCTACACAACCATTCACACTAACACCTAGGGTCAACTGGAACGGCAAATTAGCCTAATGTGCATGTCTTTGGACTGTCGGAGGAAACCGGAGTACCCGGAGGAAACCCATGCAAGCATGGAGAGGACATGCAAACTCCATACAGAAACACCCTCGCCGAGCCCAGGAATCGAACCCAGGACCTTCTTGCTGCGAGGCAAGTCTTTCTGTTGCCTCCTGTTCATTTCTTCCTTACTCCATGCTGATCAATAACCCCAGAAATGAACTTTCATGTTTCCTGTCCCAAGTGCTCCATCGTGCCGTTCTTTAACACTTCTCCCTGTTTCATGAACTGTTTGAATGTTTAGCAGTGGGGATGATTCAGTGAAGAGGAACGTGGTGCAGAGTGAATAAATGGGTCTCTGGCTCTGTAGCCCAACCACATACCGACTATTTCTTGCTTGCACAGGCGGCCCAGGACTCATAAAACATTCTCATTTCACTTCTTTTTGCATTACTGCTTTTTTCTCTCCTCTGCAAGAAAAATTCAAAGAGAAATGATCCCAATTGGCTATGTGTTTTTTTATTAATTATACGCTAATAAAAGATGCTACTAATTTAGAATAATCAAAATTAGGCAGACAAAAAACAAAAAAAAAAAGAAAGAAAGAAAGGAAGAAAACCTAGGAATCATAAAGCGTTTGGTGCTTAATGCTTGACAGTCATTACCAGGAATCGAAATGAAAATTAATGGTGCAATACTACCCGGCGAAGATATTCTTCCAGGAAAGTAGAAAGACAAAAGGAATCTAACCCTTCTCACTTTCCCCCTTGTACAACAGAGTGTACAATCTCCTCATGACATGACACTCTTCCTCCACATCTGATGTATAGGAGCTGCACGACCTTGTGAGCAAATAACGAGCACCATCATCATATCAAATAGCACCGGTGTAACATGAGCTTTCCAAAGTTGCAAAGTCACTGCTTTCTCATTTTAGCAGCAGCACAAGCTGCTGTTTTGTTTCCTTCCTCACTCATGTCTTTCGGCGTTTAAGAAAAATGCACGACTGCAGAAACAATGTCTAAAAAAAAAATACATATATATATAGTTCTGTATCATACAGCAGGACTATATTTGTCAAGGGCGGCACGGTGGCGTAGTGCTTAGCACGTCCGCCTCACGGGAGGGCGTTTCTGTGTGTAGTTTGCATGTTCTCCCCATGCTTGTGTGGGTTTCCTTCAGGTACTCTGGTTTTCCTCCGACAGTCCGACACTATGATATTAGGCTAACTCTGGCTTTTTACACCCGAGCCTCCTGGACCATCACATCCGAAGCTTATTCCCGGTTTCTGTAGCATGAAGCGACTAGGAGTTCAACTCCTCCTGGATGGGACGCTAGTCCAACACAGGTTACCTTCCAAGGATTTTTTTTACTGGTACCCATTTATACTGCTGGGTGGATTGAGGCACCCTTGTGGTTAAGACCTTACCCAGGCTTATCTTAGCATAGTATGGGTCTAATGGGGATTTGAACCCATGACCTCTTGATCATGAGCCCAGCACTCTAACCACTACACCATCAGTAGCACCATTTTTAGGTTAATTGGCTGCTTGAAATGGCCCGTAGTGTTAGTGTGAATGGATGTGTGCATGTTGCCCCGCCTTCACCCAGTTTCGTCTGAGATAGGGCCTTTCCACAACCCTAATAGGATTAAGTGTTTTGGTAATGAATGAATGAGTGTATTTGTCAAGCAGAAAGTGTCTGTATATCCACTTACCCTGGAGAGAAACGATGCATCACTTCACTGGTAAAAATCAAATCTGGTAATATTTATGGATCTGTTCTACTGTATGTGTAATAAGCATGCAGGTGGGTTCTGGTAAGTTCCTATAGAGCCAAATAATTAAATCAGGGCAGGATTGTGGAAATGGCACCGTACATTAAACCTCACTGTTTACTCAGTCCATTGTGCCTTTTTTTTTTTTTTTTGGGGGGGTGGACAAAATCCTCCATTCCGCCATGTTCTACGTGAATTCTCGCCCAAAACTGTTTGTGGCCAGGAGGGATATAACGATACACAAGACAAAATTTAATATTCGATTCCGTGTGATCCAAGTGAGTCTGAGTGGTTGTCAATACAATAAAAAATAACCTTGGATCATGCTGTATATCAACTAACTTTTTTTTATCCACCCTACCTGGATTATAAGAAACAGCACATTGTTTTTATTATTTTATTAAAATTCTTTAAAACGAACAAAAAAAATTCACTAATTATTCACTAATTTGCCAAATCCTGCTATTAGAATCACGGGGAGGCTAAAGCCCATCTCAGTCGACGGGCGGGGTACACCCCTATCAGCTCGCCAGCTCATTGCAGGGACTCGCATCCACAACTAGGGGCAATTTGGAACAGCCTATTAGCCTATTTTTTATTTTAGCATTTTTTACATTTTTTTTATGTTGCTATACTGTATTAATCCTGCAAGGGAAATTATTGCTGCCTCACACATTGGGGTGCCTGGAGAGTAGTTTGGGGTTAGGTGCCTTGTTCAAGGACACTTTAGCCATGACTATGGAGAAAGGGAAGGTGCAAGGTCCCAAAGCCGCTTCTCTAACCATTAGGCTATGGCTTTTCCCCATAATGTGCATGTCTTTGGAATGTGGGAAGAAACCAAAGTACCTGGAGAAAACCCATCCAAACATGGGAAGAACATGCAAACTCCACACAAAATGCCTTAGCCAATTGGTTTGCATGAATCTGCGATCCATTGGTTTGAATCATATCTTGCAGAAAGACAACAATTTTTTGAGGTCAATGGGAATCAATCTGCGTATGGTAAGGTCACATGCGGAGTCCCTCGGGGCTCAGTATTAGGACCACTACTCTTTACTATCTATGTCAATGACATGTGTCAGTAGTAAATCGTGACCTTTACCTCTACGCAGATGATTCCGCTCTGCTAGTCAGTGGAAAAGATCCCAAAGTAATACAAAGTACGTTATCTTCTGAACTGCATTTGGAAAACAAATTATTACACCAAAGAATTCTGTTTGGCTCCAAAACAAGACTCAGTACATGCAGTAAATTATCCATCTTTGCAATAACATTTCTATTTTGGCCAAAGATAAAGTTAAATATTTTAAGCATAATCCTTGATCAAGACATGTCTGGTAATAGTGTTGGCACCTCTGTCATTAAAAAGTTGATACCAAACTTAGATTTTTATACAGAAAGGGGTAATTTTTTAACATCAAGCATAGAAAAGTCATACGTTCATAATTTATTTGACCTTGTTTTGATTATGCCTGTAATTCTTGGTACAGAGGTCTTAGTAAAAAGTTAAAGTGTAAGCTGCAAACCTGTCAAAATGAAGTCATTAGGTTCATTTTAGGAAAGGGTAATAGGCCTCACAGACTATTTGTGTATAGACACACATTTTAACAAACTAGGTTGGATAAATGTCAAGTGTACAGTAGATTACCTTAGTTTAAACTGCATGTACTCTGTTACAAAACAAACTGCACCAAGCTATCTCTGTGATATTCAACCTGTTAGTCACTGTTATTCCACAAGGTACAATCAGCTTCCATTTTGTTTACCTAAAGTTAAGTCATTCATTTTCTGAAGCGCTTAATCCTGATTAGGGTCGCGGGGAGGCTGGTGCCCATCTCAGCCGACTCTAGGTGCGGACAGAGTACGCCCTGGACAGCTCGCCAGGCCATCACAGGGCAGAAACATGCTGATGGCTATACAGCCTACTCTTGACGAAAATCAGCAATGGTTCTTTCACACGCCTCTCACCACAGACAGTGAGAGACATGGCCGTCCTTTAATAACCCAGTTAGCTGCACTAGGGGGACAGCAGTCACATCCCGCTGATAGTAGGGCTTGAACCCCCGATAATGGGATCAGGAATCCAGCACACTACCACCGGGCCACCACTGCCCCATAGTATAACATTTCTGTTTCAACAAATGTTTTTGTGATAATTAAGCCGATGTGATAACATTATACTTAAATTGCTAGTGCTAGTTGTATTATAGTTGTTTTGTACACACTTAACTAAGGTCAACTATGGAAATAAGTTATGTTGTTTATTATGACATACTTTTTAGTTCTCATTTAAATTAGAGTGTACACCTGTATACTTTGTATAATTTATATTTAGTTATGTACATGTTGGCACTTTTTAAATAAAATATATTCATTTATTCATTTATTGATTCATTCAAGGGAGTGGGTTGAGCTGAAGAGTTTTTAATCAGCTAAAAACTCCTTGCTATGGGTGTTGCTTTCGGTTTTCATCCACTTCCACTAACAGACACGATGGGTAATGTTGGTGACGGGGTGTTGATATGTTTGTAGCATTAGTGCCGATGTTCCTCTATGGACGATTTCCGGCACTGTAATAGCGGAGTTCCTGAGTAAAGCCATGTCCATAGTCATGGAACATAACTTTGATGGCTGTCCCGTGTCCGTACACTGTGTATACCTAGTGCAATAACCAAACTGAACCTCAAACACCCCCCCCCCCAAAAAAAAAAAAATAAATAGATAGATAGATAGATAGATAGATAGATAGATAGATAAATAAATAAATATATTTTAAAAAAGAGGCTCTTTGCCTTTCGATTGCCCACTGCTCAGACTAGCACAGAATAAAAAAATCTAACTCAGGTAGGCGGACAAACTTTCACCAAAGGTAAACAACACGGAACATTAGCAGCAAGTTCCAGCGTGATGAGCCAGTAGGCTTGGGTGTAAAAAGCCCAAGCACAAACATAATTCTATGTTTCATTCATTTATTTTCGGAACCGCTTATTACCATAATTAGGGTTGCGGAGGGGTTGGCGCTCATCTCACCTGACTATGGGTGAAGGCAGAGTACACCCCGAACCGCTCGCCAGGCCATCACAGAGCAGAAACATGCTGATGGCAACCCAATGGCCTACTCTTTATGAATGTCAGCTTACATGCCTCTCACCACAGACAGTGAGAGACATGGCTGGCTTTTGATAACCCAGTTCGCTGCACTGGGGGGACAGCAATGACACTTGGTGATAGTGGGGTTTGGAATCCCCGACCTTCGGGTCAGTAAGCCAGCACCCTACCACCGGGCCACCACTGCCCCGGAATTCTATAATTGGGAATCCTAAACTTGTTTTACTTACAAGTGAATTTATGTTCAACTGGTGCACCTACCTGGAGGTTCTTGGAGAACATCATCAGAAGATCTGATTCAAGGATTCAGTGCTTGGATGCGTAACAAAAAATAGTCTTAATATAAGACTGTTGTCCTACATTATATTATACAATATTAATTTACACTCACCATATACATCTTGGTTCATTATTGGCTTCTTGGGGTTGTTCTAGCATTTTGTCCATCTCTGTAATTATGAGACATGAGTTTCTGAGTCAGAGAGGTGTTGGTGCCTCCCGGCTCCTGTCTCACTGACACTCGATCTAATCTGGTTATTGATTTTGGATGTTACAAATAGATGGAGATGGAGAGTGACAGTTTAGCCTGAGCAACTTCATTATAATGAAAAGCAGTACAATGTAATGATTGAGTAAATCACAAGCTGAAGGCAAATTATCAGCCGACACAAACAAACACGAGCTCCAAGACGATGCCTCAGCCTTCTTGTCACTTAGTGCCAAGATCAGAATTGGCATGTGTATGCTTTGATGAACATGTGGAGGCTACGTCCATCCAAAAGTGCAGCGTAGGCACTGAGGAGGCAGATTATATCATTAAACAAACACATTTACCTTCCTTCGCAGTCTAGCTTTGAGAACACGCCAAATATCGAGCTTGCTTTTGATACATTTGTGCAAAAAATAAATAAATAAATAAATAAATAAAATAAAGCGGAAGGAGTCTCTTCTGTTAGTGATTTGTAACAGGTGATACTTAAAGATTAGATTGGAGGCTAGTGAGGGAATTCATTCATTCATTCATTCATTTCCTAAACCGTTTAATCCTAATTAGGGTCGCGGGCACCCATCTCAGCCGACTCTGGGCGAGGGCGGGGTACACCCTGGACAGCTCGCCAGGCCATTGCAGGGGCAACACAACCATTTACACTCACTCTTACACTTACACATTTGGAACAGCCAATTAGCCTACTGTGCATGTTTTTGGACTGTGGGAGCAAACCGGAGTAACCGGAGGAAACCAGGGAGAACATGCAAACGCCACACAGAAACGCCTGGGAATCGAACCCAGGACCTTCTTGCTGTGAGGCAGACTTGTAAACGACTGTAGCATTAGTGGCACAGGACTCAAGAAAGATTGCACGCTAGCTAATCGCTGTCAAGTGTTGTCAGAAAAGGTAAGTGAAAGAAGGAAAAGAGAACAAATACCTAAACTAATCATTGTGCCATTCAGATTTCATTTCGTGCCCTATAGAAATGGATGTTAAGTGATTATTTGGCCCTTGGTGACCTAGAAATGTTGTGATGTGGTCCTCAGTGGAAATGAGTTTGACACCCGTGCCTTACTGGAACTGACAGACCCAGGTCCTATTCACATGATTTCGCACTTTCCATCTTTCTTTCTTTCTCTCTCTCTCTCTCTCTCTCTCTCTCTCTCTCTCAGAGAGAGAGAGAGAGAGAGAGAGAGAGAGAGAGAGAGAGAGAGAGAGAAACAGACTACAAATGGCGGCCGTTTCAAACAAGCTAATGCAAACTATCGAACACATTTTATCAACTTGTAGAAAATGTAAGTAAAAACCACCTGATAATGAAAATGTCCACATGCGTGACAGCTAAGTTTGGATGGCTTTCCTTTCATTGTCTTCGAAGTACAACTTACGGTAGCTTATTTGTAAAACAAATTCTTTTAAGACATTTAGTATTTAACCCACTGCAAGAATTCCAACTTCTTTTTTCTTTCTTACTGTTACAACATTATATGTGTTGCAATTATTATTAGCATGTGTCTGAGAGCGGATAGTAGAAAAAGGAAAACAAAGATTTTGTTAGCATGCAGGACTCCAAAGCAAAGCCAGCACATTGTCTGAGACTCGTGCTAAATGAAGTGTTTGTTCTGGTAAACTACGTGATAGATTCCTCAGTGTTTGGCCGAGGTTATTTTTACCCATAAGTCCTGGCAGTGCTGCCTGCATGGGGCGGGACTGTTACTTGGCAGTGTTTTCTCTGAAACTAGGCTCTGATTTGCTTCTGTTTGTTTTTTCTCAGACACATTAAGGAGTGAGAGGTGTTATTTTAGACAAATGATCCAAAAGTCATCTCAGTGATACAATAACTGAGAGATTTGGAGAGCGAAAGCTATGACCATATGGATTTATTAGAATATAGGAAAAGAAGCAGACCTGGAAGCTGTGAAAATGGATGATTGTTGATCCTTTAATAATGCACAGTCTTTATATAACCTCAGGTAGACAGTGGAACACGACATTTTGATAAGAATTCTTCGACTTTGACAAATGGCACTGACATTTGCATTTGTAGCTATATTAAAAAAAAAAAATTCCCTTCACCTGAAGGAACCATGTAATAAAGTGGATGGTAGTTTTTTTTTTTTTTGCACCCTAGTCATCCTAAATAACACACATCTGAGTGCAATTTAATAAGTATGTGGAGTCCTAAACCACTAATTTTAACATCGGCACCCGAGAACACCCCCGATTCTCCTCCATTTTTGCGGAGAGGAGGTATTTTCTTTTCTTCTTGCCTTCTTGTGTTGACATTTGGTTAGATTTTGAACTACTGCTGTAATAAAGGAGTCCGCGAGACATTTTGATTATTCATTCATTCATTCATTCCATTTTCTAAGCCGTTTAATTCTACTTAGGGTCGCAGGGAGGCTGGCGCCCATCTCAGCCGACTCTGGGTGAGGGCAGTGTACACCCTTCGCATTGCAGGGCCAAAACACACACAACCATTCACACTCACACCTAGAGCCGATTTGTAACCGCCAGGTAGCCTACTGTGCATGGTTTTTGGACTGTGGGAGGAAACCGGAGTACCTGGAGGAAATATATATATATATATGCACAATAGAATCTCGTTAATATGCGCTTCCTTTAAATGTGGTTCTGTTAAATATGCGCCCACCCCTTGGACCCCAAATTTGTGACAAGGGGACAACCAAAAAAGCACATTTGTTGTAATTTATCACTAAAATTGACCATGTTAGAGCAATATGATGGCACGCCTGCACAAAAGCGCATTCACACCTGCATTTTAACTATATATATTAATATATAAAACACGGTCTAACCTAATGTAACCTTCTTCGTCGATGTGCTCCCCCAAATGTCTCTGTGTTGTGTTCTCTCTCTCTCTCTCTCTCTCTCTCTCTCTCTTTTTTTTTAGTGCGACGTGAACGAGGAGGACACCAAGACACGTTGTAGTCAAACCATGTAGCTTTCCTTTATTAGGCTCCTTTTATTCCGTTCTTCCCTCAGCCACTCTCACAGCCCAGCAACAGCCTTATCACAAAGGATATAGAACTAAAGGTAAACAGCTCCGAATTGACAAAGAAGGGCACACCCCAAATACGACCCAACTTATCACCCACACACCCCCCTGCAGGCAGGGAGGACACCTTACACTATCCTTACACTAATATGCACTGAGGTGCACAAGACACCACAATGTACGACACCATGATGTCGTAGTGTTTAGCACATCCACCTCCACAGCAGCCACCTTCCATCGATCGATCCATCAGACGTCCTTTTTGCACATGCATTAAACTCCAGGTGATGGACAGAGACGTGACGTTGAAGTAGGAGTCGCTTGAATCACGGATAAATCCACACACTCCTACTAGAACTCCCAACGCTTCATCGAGGACTTGTGATGAGGTTGCCTGGATACAAAGACTTCTTTTTTCTTGTCATTACACCCTGCAATGTTTTCACACACTCACACACTCACACACACACACACACACACACGCATGTATTTCTCCTGCTCCCGTCCCCACAAATACTTTGAGAAAAAAAAAAAAAAACAACCTGCAGACATTTTTGATCAGATTTCAAAGAGCCCATTTTCATTTTTTGTGTAATCACGCCTCAAGCCTCTGCACTTGAAATTCAGCCTGTGTCCTTTTTTCCGGAGTGATTTATGGTGTTTGCTAGGCCGGTGAGGGATCACCGTCATGCAGAACAGCTTGTTTGATTTAATGCGTTTAACTTTCTTTCTCACCATGCCTCGCCTTCTCTACTCTCTCATCTTTCCCTTTGTTATAGTTCACCAGGGATTTTCATTTCATTTTGGTCGAGAGGAGTGTGTTTCGCATCACTGAGAGACCTACAAAGGTTGTGTCGCCGCTGCACGTAGGCTGCGTGGTTGGATAGTTCTTTGATCACCTGTAAGTTTCGCACGAGGGGAAAATAGTGTATTATTGTCTCCAGGGTTAGATTCATAGACTTGTAAGGGCATGACGTTTAGTCAGGTCTCATTTTAAAGCAAAGCAGGTGCAACTTTTATGTTAAAATAGAAAATAAATCTCAGTTTTAATTGTTTATGTTATTCAGCTTATGAGGAAGTGAGATATAGAAATGAAGCACAAATATAAATAGGAATAATAAGCTACTATTATTATTATTTTTATTATTATATTATGATCATTATTATGATTGTTATGATTATTATTGTTATTATTAGTATTTGTTTGTTTGTTTGTTTGTTTGCTTTTGGCTGGCATGGTGGCATAGTGGTTAGCACATCTGCCTCAGAGCAAGAAGGTCCCGGGCTTATTTTTTTAAAAATAAATAAATAAGTTAACAAACAAACAATAATTAATTAAATTAAATTTTAAAAGTGAAGTAAAATAAGAATAAATCAAAGTGATTTAAAATAAAAAAATAAAGTTGAATGAAATAGAATAAAATAATTCATTCATTCATTCATTTTCTGAACCGCTTATTCCTAATTAGGGTCGCGGGAAGGCTGGCGCCCATCTCAGCTGA
>JAQMYF010000008.1:27683371-27692954 GCA_030014195.1 Neosilurus mollespiculum
TTCTCAGTCGTTCATGATGTTGAAAGAATTGATTTTGCAGCTATGATTTTAAAGTTATCCACGTTTTATTCCTTACAAGTGTGACGTCACAAGTCCCCCAGCCACCCCCACCCCCCTTCCCCCACCATGTACAAATCAAACCGAAATGGTCTCAATCGTTTGTGCTGGTTTGTGCTGTTGAAAAAAAAAAAGATTTTGCAATCATGATTTTAAAGTTATTTTCATTTTATTTCTTACTGTGACCATCAGGGCCCCCCCCACCGCGTTCAAATAACACAAAATAGCCTCAATCATTTGTGCTGCGTTTGTGCTGTTGAAAGAAATTATTTTGTTATTATGCTTTTAAGTTATTTTCGTGTTTATTCCAGTCCCTATGTTTCCCAGTACATATGTTCCCCAGTACCTGTGTTCCCCAGTAGTGTGTGTTCAGTAGCAGATCTCGATAGTGTTGCATTAGCTCCTGCCACCACAGTGACGGGAGCTAGCTCTAGCCCTAACCCTAACCCTACTGGGAAAGAGAAGACTGGGGAACATAGGGAGTGGGGAACATGGGACTGATCCCCTTCAGGCATGTAGAATAAAATTGTCATAGGCTACTTGTAAAATAAGAGCACAATAATTTCTATCAGCACAAACCAGCACAAACGATTTAGACCACTTTGGCGTGATTTGGACGCGGTGGTGATGGTGGTGGGGCTGATGGTCACAGTAGGAAATAAAACAAAAATAACTTAAAAATCATCTAAATCATTTCTTTCAACAGCACAAACCAGCACAAACGTAGCACAAATGATTGAGACCATTTCGGTGTGATTTGGACGTGGTGCGTGGGCTGAGTGACGTCACAGGCCGGAAAATGCATTTTATAATTACTTAAACAGCACAAACAAAAATTCTCATGGCACAAACCAGCACAAACGAATGGCAGTGCTATTTTCAACTTCACAGAGCTCATCCACCTCACCTTTGGCAATGAATTATGCTATTTAATCAAAGATTACGTCGATTACAATTCAATAACAGTGGTTAGCATATCTGCATTACAGCAAGAAGATCATGGGTTTGACTCCCAGGCTCAGGGACTTTCTGTGTGGAGTTTGCATGTTCTCCCCGTACTTGCATGGGTTTCCTCCGGGTACTCCGGTTTCCTCCCACAGTCCAAAGACATGCACAATAGGCCGCCCCTAGGTGTAAGTGTGAATGGTTGGATGTGTGTTTGCCCTACAATGGCCTTGTGAGCTGTCCAGGATGTACCCTGCCTTCGCCCAGAGTCGGCTTAGAGGAACGCCAGCCTCCCCGCGACTCGAATTAGGATTAAGCGGCTTAGTAAAAAAATGAATGAATGAATGAATGTTTACATATCAACAATATTGGTGTTTAGCTACCATTTTTTTCATGTTTACCTAATATTTTTTTCCCCATAATTCCCAGTGTGTAATTATAAAGTGAAACATATGTGAGCACTCAAAGCAGATCTTTTGCGAATGGGACGTTTCTGGATTCGTTCATGGATTCCAATTCAATTTCTATGGTTTTCCTCCATTTTAAAAATAATAATTATCATCGAAATGTACTTTTGTATTTGGTTGTTGAAGAATGATCCAGTAAACCAGTAGTGGATACAGATGTTTGGGCCACACTATATACAGAACGATTCAGTGTGTGTTAAGCTCTTAATCATCGTTTTGGTCGATCAATAAAAAGCAGCAGCAATAAATACTCATACGTGAACTGTACATGTATCACCCGGAGCGATGGTCTTCAGGTTGATGCATTAGTGGCTTGACGGATCTCGGATGTGAGATGGAATGATAATGTGGACCATAATCAAGTCCACACATTCACTCATTCTTCTCATAATGGGAATTCATTCTCAGCCCAAATGGAAGTGCGTAGTGGTCCATCACCACAGCCCGCTCGACTCTTATTCTAATTGTTGTTAAAAGGTCGCACATTCGCTGTCTTTCCTTAGACTCGCTTAACCGTGACTCACTCTGACGTTAGCGAGGATAAAACTCACGCTTGTGGTTGCATGATGTCAGCCAGTCAATTTGTTCAGAAGCTCAGTGCTCCCTTTTTTCCCCCCTCTGTTTTGTTCTGTCCTTACAAGGCTGCGTTTGGAGAGGGTTTGCACGCCAGAGCCCGAGACACGTATGACCTTTCCTGTGTCTCTTCTCGGCTACGCTGAAATGCATACACGAATTACAGAAAAGGGAGAGAAAAAAAAAAGTCAAGGCAACCCTCTTCTACCGTTTTCTCTCCTCTCTGGGTGCTAAATAAGCTTGACAGATTGAGCCTAGGGTGTGAAAGAGAGAGAGAAAGAAAGTGTCAGATAGCGACCCTGTGTTTATATTACATTAACACAGCCTTGTATCTTTAAACAGCTGAGATTATTCCAGTAAGGGATAAGCCCCGAGCGATTAACCTCACTCATCCCTGACTCCCCCCACCATTTATTTAAAAAAGAAGTGGCCAAGATCCACAAACTGAAGGCGTCTATGTCATGTAAAATACACACACCTGAAAAACGACCGATAAATGAAGCTACAGGATGGCACTTTAGCCTTGCAAATGTTTACTCGCCCTGTGGATGTGAATGTGAATGCAAGGCTATTCCTGGAGTGTGTCCTTGCTGTTCGGGGCTGTTAATGTTATGGACATGAGCCAAACTGAAGCCAATACCCTTCCATTAGAGGGCAGAAAATGTCTGAGGTAATGCGCGTAGTCTCCATTAATGATATTTATTTGGGGTTAAATACCAGGTTGTAAAAGAACATTTAGGGAAACCTGATATCTGTTTTTTTTTTTTTTTTAATTAATACAACAATGTGAAATAAAAGAGCACCCGGAGAGCGCAAACCTTCCCCAAGCCTACTCAACCAAAATGTCCTGGATATTTCATGATGTTCATTGATCCAGAATTTGCTCTTCCCTGTCCAACTCCCCACCTCAGGGCTCAGGCGTTTCTGCATGGGATATGAATGTTCTCACCATGCTTGCGTAAGTATCCTCCGGGTACTCCGGTTTCCTCCCACAGTCCAAAGACATGCACATTAGGCTAATAAGCTGTTCCAAATTGCCCCTAGGTGTGAATGTGAGTGTAAATTGTTGTTGTGTGTGGCCCTGTGCTGGTCTGGCATGCTGTTCAAGGTATACCCCACCTTCATCCAGTGATGGCTGAGATGGGCGCCAGCCTCCCCACGACCCTGATAGAATAAAGTGGTGGGGCAAATGAGTAAGTTAGTGAGTCAGAAAGCACCCAACACCCCCAAAGAATCCTTTAAAAAATTCCTGGATCCAGAATTTGATCCAGATCATCTCCAAAATTTATTTTGTCTTCCTTGTGCAAAACCCCACCTCTAGCTCTAGAAATTTTCTGAAAGCATACGCCATCCCTCCCTCCCGTGAGAGCTCGGCCAATCAGCTCACATGGACTCCCGGTCGCGGATGGCCGCCGCATCAACCTGGATCTCCAGGTTGATAGTCACGCACCTTGTCAAAGCGCCACCCGGGAGCCCTCACCGGAGTATTTCTGTGTGGATTTTGGCGTGCATTTTCTCTTTGAGTTCGTGGGGGTTTCATCTGGGTACTCTGGTTTCCTCCTCCAGCCTAAAGACATACACGTTAGGTCAACCGGCTACTTCTAACTGCCCATAGGAGCGAAGATATGTGTGTGAATGGTTGTTTGTGTCTGTGTCAGCCCTGTGATAGATTGGTGACCTGTTCAGGGTGTAACCCCGCCTCTCTCCTGAGGTCAGTTGGGATTGGCCCCAACTTCCTCCATAGCCCTGATGGATAAGCAGTGTAGATAATGGATCGTCGGATCTAATAGCTGTTACTATGTAAGACAGTAACAATATACATGTGATTTAATACTGTATAAACCTGTAATGTGAATTACATATGTCACTTCATGATTGATAATAATCTCACTCAGTTACCCTGCTCGTCTGGGGTGTAAAGTCTTAATAAGATGAGTTAAGAGTGTTAAGCATAGGGATGAACATGGTTTTCCCCAGTGAAGTGTGTGTCAGTGTGTGGGTTTAGCCTGCGCTCTGGCCCGCTAGGTGATAACAGGATTGGGGACATGGGCATAATTGAATTAGTGCAGCCTGGAATTAGATGTTCGAGGACCTCCGTGTGTGTGTGTGTGTGTGTGTGTGTGTGTGTGTGTGTGTGAGTAAGGAAAATAGGGTTCGACAGCAACAGGTTCTGTTTATTTATTCTACAGGTTTTCAAGCTAGCTGAGCCCCATTTGATCAAAGTTGGAAGACTTTCAAATGCAGTCCTTTTTTTCTTTTTTAAAGAAACACTGGCTGCATCCCAAATCCCTTCCTGTGCACTTCTTCAAGAGCAAAAACATAGTGTACAGGGTTTACAACTTAATACTGAAATAATATTAATAACAACAATAAAAAGAATAAAAAGAACATGAAGTATATAGTGATTAGCCTGTCCTCTTCACTGCGAGAAGGTCCTGGGTTCGAGTCCTGGGCTGCATGAAGTTTGTTCTCCCCTTGCTTGTGTGGGTTTTCTCCAGGTACTCCGGTTTTCTTCTGTAGTCTACAGACATGCACATTAGGCTAATTCGCTGTTCCAAATTGCTTCTACTTGTGAGCGTGGACATGAACGTGTGTGTTTTGGCCCTGTGATGGACTGGTGAGCTGTCCAGAGTGTACCCTGCCTTCACTTGGAGTCGGTTGAGCTAGGCTCCAGCTCTCAGTGACCCTTGAAGGATTAATCAAGGATTAATGAGAGAATGTGATTAGATAGATAACATGCTAACCAAAACATACTGCATATATAAACAATGAAACAAGGAATATTGAGTTAATTTAATTTTATTTAAGCTAATGATACGTTATTCTTTATTTATTCAATTGCTAAACCACTTAATCCTACCCGACTTATGGGGCCTATATCAGCCGATACCGGGTAAAGGTAGGGCACAGCTCGGACAGCTCGCCAGACCATCACAGGGCAACACACAAACACAACCATACACACCCATGCTCAGTTATTCTAATGTGCATGTCTTTGGACTGTGGAAGGAAACCAGAGTACCCGGAGAAAACCCACACAATCACAGGGAAAGCATGCAACCTCTACACAGCTCAGGACTCGAATCCAAGACCTTCTTGTTGTGAGGCAGATGTGCTAACTGCTACCGCCCAAACCTACATTAGTATGGTTCGAATATTAGTATTAAGGAAATGAATAAGCAACATAATTTGTCACACCCACCCACCCACACACACACACACACACACACACACACACACACACACACACACACGAATGCCTATAAATTAATTTCCCACATGTTTAGGCGGTGTCCTCATTATCCGTCCCTTTTATTTTTAGCTCCTGCATTAAAGAGATCGTAAACTCTGGAGGTCAGGTCACCAGTATGAGCCTCATATCGTCTCTCAGCGTGACCCAGAAACAGAAAATCCCCTCTCCAGTCCTCGTATAAAGCCCTGTACAATATTACAATGATGAGTTGAAACCCAGACGGGGAGAAGACGGTCTACGCGGTGTTGCTTGAGTAATGTTTGGACACCTGTTTCAGTCTTTTTTGAAACCTCTTACCGAAGCTGTGAGGTGGAAAGAAGTGCTATATCCATTTCAGGTGGTCAGGATCTCTTAGCCTCTTTATTTATTGCACTCATAAAGGCACACTTGTGTGTGAGAGAGAGAGAGAGAGAGAGAGGGAGTGTGTGTGTGTGTGTGTGTGTGTGTGGGGGGTGGGGGGGGGGTTGAGCGGAAAAATGTGCAAGACAGATGGTGAAGGACTTAAAGCCAACCCGAATGCTGCACGCCAAGACCTGCCTCATGCGTCGATCAGTGCCACAGGCACGTCAATAAACAGCTAGGAACACAGCTGAATAAATAATGATGAACTAAGATGAATAATTGATGATAAAATATCAAAGCCTTAAGCTGGATTCAAAAAAGGGTTCGGTTATAGTCACCATGGTGCACGAACAAATCTAAAAATCTAGAAACGATAAGGAGTGCCGGAAATGCTGCAGTACAGCCGATTGGCTCTAATGATGTACGGGTAGTCTAATGTGGGCACGGTGACATAGCGGATAGCACTTCCGCCTCACTGCAAGCGGGTCCTGGATTCGAGTCCTGGGCTCAGCGAAGACATTTCTGTGTGAAGTTTGCCTGTTCTCCCCATGCTTCTATGGGTTTTCTCAGGGCACCCCGGTTTCCTCTCATGGTTCAAAGACATGCACGTTACCCGGGGTTTACACTGAGGCACATTGTCTGCGATCTCAGCGATTCAAAAAAAGCATGGAGCGCCACGATTTATGAGCACGCTTGGAGCACGATTGGGGTATAAAAGGGAGACAGGGTGTATCCAAGAGATGAAACTTGAAGGAATCGTGTTTCTAAGTTCATTAAGATCCCCTACGATGGCGATTTCCGCGTTCTATTACGGTTGGCGTCAAATCGTAATACATTACCATAATCGTGGCAAAATTTTTGACAGTGATATTTTGTGACGATCAGTGCGATCATCAGGATTCAATTCCGTGATCCCCCATGCTAATCACGATTCTTACCAATCGTGGACATCGTGCCCCAGTGTAAACCCAGGGTTAGGCTAATTGGCTGTTCCAAATTGCCCCTAGGTATGAGTGTGAGTGTTTCTGCTAGTGGGTATTGGCCCTATGATGGTCTGATGAACTGTTCAGGGAGTACCTGCTTTCGCCCAGTGTCGGCTTAGATAGGCTCCAGCCTCCCCACCATCTTAATAGGATTAAGCAGTTCGGCAAATTAGTGTGTGAACGTGTATTCTATAACCATAAATTAATTTCGCCACATATTTAAATGATTCTGTATAATCTAAAGCCTTGGAGGACAACAGAAAATGGGAGGTTTTTGCCTTCCGGTGGAAGATAAAGGAACAACCACAGCATCATAGAAGTGGGCTGGGCACCAGCGAGGTAAAGGAAAAGAGGGAAACCAAAAACAACCTGGAAAGGTTCAGTGGAAAAAGAAAAAACAGTTGTGATGTCAGTTGATACTTAATAAAAGAAAATAAGCTATAGGGGTTTGTGCTGGGTTACGTCAGTGGGCTTAAAGGATGATGCAAGGGTTACAGGATCAGTCCAATGTTCCCCAGTCCCTATGTTCCCCAGCCCCTATGTTCCCCAGTCCCTTTGTTCCCCAGTCCTTATATTCCCCAGTCCCTATATCCCCCAGTCTCTATGTTCCCCAGACCCAATGTTTCCCAGTCCCTATGTTCCCCTGTCCCTATGTTCCCCAGTCCCTATATTCCCCTGTCCCTATGTTCCCCAGTCCTTATATTCCCCAGTCCCTATATCGCCCAGTCTCTATGTTCCCCAGACCCAATGTTCCCCAGACCCAATGTTCCCCTGTCCCTATGTTCCCCAGTCCCTATATTCCCCTGTCCCTATGTTCCCCAGTCCCTATATTCCCCAGTCCCTATATTCCCCAGTCCCTATGTTCCCCAGTCCCTATATTCCCCAGTCACTGTGTTCCCCAGACCCAATGTTTCCCAGGCCCTATGTTCCCCAGACCTAATGTTTCCCAGTCCCTATGTTCCCCTGTCCCTATGTTCCCCAGTCCCTATGTTTCCCAGACCCAATGTTTCCCAGTCCCTATGTTCCCCAGTCCCTATGTTCCCCTGTCCCTATGTTCCCCAGTCACTATGTTTCCCAGCCTATGTTCCCCAGACCCAATGTTTCCCTGTCCCTATGTTCCCCAGTCCCTATGTTCCCCAGTCCCTATGTTCCCTAGTCCCTATGTTTCTCAGTCCCTATGTTCTCCAGTCCCTATGTTCCCCAGTCCCTATGTTCCCCAGTCCCTATGTTCCCCAGTCCCTATGTTCCCCAGTCTCTATGTTCCCTAGACCCAACGTTTCCCAGTCCCTATGTTCTCCAGTCCCTATGTTCCCCAGCCCTGATGTTCCCCAGTCCCTATGTTCCCCAGTCCCTATGTTCCCCAGTCCCTATGTTTCCCTGTCCCTATGTTCCCCAGTCCCTATGTTCCCTAGTCCCTATGTTCCCCAGCCCCGATATTCCCCAGTCCCTATGTTCCCCAGCCCCGATGTTGCCCAGCCCCGATGTTCCCCAGTCCCTATGTTCCCCAGTACCTATGTTCCCTGGCCCTTACAAAATTAATGGATCTTCAAAGTAACAATTCATTGAATATTCGTGATTTCACTTATGATTAGGGTTAGGGAACATAGGTACTGGGGAACATAGGGACTGGGGAACATTGGGTCTGGGGAACATAGGTACAGGGGAACACTGACATGGACCCCATGAAAGTGTTACATAATCGTATTTGGTATTGTAGATAATGTAGATTAGAGAACAGAAGAATCATCAGAACATGACTGCAGCAGCAGCAACAGCAACAACAAAATATATTGACATGCAAATGAAACATTTTCCTGGAAAACTGTTTTTCATGACTTAATTTGCATACAGGAGCCTGATTGGCTTGTGAAATCTGTGATGCAATAAAACATCCCTATTTGACTACTTAACGAGAATATTTTGAAGACTGCTGTTAAAATAATTTTGATACGTATATCAAAAATGTTTATCAAATTTTACATTGAAAATAGTTTTAATTAATACTTCAGTTTTGCCGTATTATTTCGAGGTTTTGAATTCGCCTTCAATTGTGAGTTTGTCGGTTTGTCTGTGAACAAGGTCCTGACCACACCTATGCACAGATTTTCATCAATCTTGATGGGGACACTCTTCTACCTGAGCCCCAGAAATCCTCGCATTCTGGGAGTGTCTCCCTAGCATTTTTGTGTTTCTTATTTCTTATTATGTAATTTGTTTATATTTATATATAAGTGGGTGGGACTTAAAAAGGAGGGTTTTTTATGGTTGTTGTTGATGGTGTTGGGATGTATAATGTTGATTTAAAAAAATAAATATATATATTAAATAATATATATATATATTTATATATTTAAATAATTTATATATTAAATAAATTTTATATATATATTTAATTTTATTAACCATGTCGAAAATTATTTTTCAATGATAATCAGTTATGACTTGATTTATGACTTGAAGCTGCATACCCAACTGCTCGCTCACTCGCACCCATACGGAAGTAAAGCCCTCTCCTTTGCGTAACTATTTCTTTTGCATCCTCATTTTGTTAATCATTCCTTAGCCGAACCACTTAATCCTACTAGGGTCAGGGAAAGGCTGGAGCATATATCATCCGACTCAGGGTGAAGGCAGGGTACACCCTGAGCGGCTTGCCAGTCCATTCCAGGGTCCACACACACACACACACACACACACACACAACTTCCCACACAACTATGTACCCAGGCTGTGAGGCGAACATACTAACTATTTATTTTATAGGATCCCTAATAACTAGGCTTTTATATTAGCTAATTGTTATTTTGTACAGCTCTACACTTCATAATAGTGATTCTACCCATACTAAATATGGACCAATTAGTCAATATATTTCTGTCTATATATATATAGCTATATATATTTAGCTCTACTTCGACGTATCGAGCACTGTTCTACGGAAAATCGACTCAAGATCTTATATA
>JAQMYF010000008.1:27718598-27728138 GCA_030014195.1 Neosilurus mollespiculum
GTCCCCCCATATGAACGGCTAGGTCCTGGGCGAAGGCAAGGTACACCCTCACCAGATTATTGCAGGGCTAACAAACCAACAACCATTCACAGTCACACTCACACGTAAGGGGCAATTTATAACTGCCAATTAGCCTAATGTGGATGTCTTTGGAGTGTGGGAGGAAACCGGAGTACCCAGGGGAAACCCACACAAGCATCGGGAGACCATGCAAACTCCACACAGAAACGCCATCGCTGAGCCCGGGATTCGAACCCAATGCCTTTTTGCTATGAGGTGGGCGTGCTATCCACTACGCCACAGTGCCGCCCAACTTAACAACACTTTCAGACCAATCAGAATTGGGAATTCCTCATCTTTAAAGATTCTTTTTTTAATCACAAACTGAGCAGTCATGTATGCACACTTGAACATGCTCAAAGAGTTGTGAATGAAAAGTGAACCTTGGTAATAAGAGGTTAGGAAGTGGCAGCCAAGGATTTGCAGACGCTCTAATCTCTGAGTGTTTGTTATATGATAATTGAGGCAGACAGGGACACCAAGGACGAGAGGGCAGCCGTTCTTTGTCTGCTTGCAGTAACACTTCAGCGATTCAGCAGCTGATCTCATGCATCCCGTGATGCTCTGCTCAGCACCCTGGCCTGGCTTCACCCTCTGCAGTGAGAATTCACAGCCAGGCTGCAGTTATTTGCAGGGTGCTGATAGTTGCCCATTACACAGAACACAGACTCTATCAAAGTCGGGGGTTAATGGGTTTCTTTTAGGCTTCCAAGCACGTAGCATTTACACTGAGGGAGTGGCAGTGTATCTGATTTATGAAATACTACAATTATAAAATCTTACACTATGCTGCTGGTATCACTAAAAATATTCTCTGATGCAATGCTGCCTTAGCAGTTACCAAAATGGCAACTGTGACTTTTTGGACCTCTATAATAATTAAAATGGGGGAAGTAAGGTCCTGGGTCTGGCGAGGTCAATTCTGAGTGAAGTTTGCATGTTCTCTCTGTGTTTGTGTGGGTTTCCTCCAGATACTCCAGTTTCCTCCCACAGTCTAAAGACATCCACATTAGTGTAAGTGTGAGTGGTAATGGTTGTGTGTTTGGTGGCTCTACACTGGACTGGTCAGCTGTTCAGTGTGTACCCCGCCTTCTCCCAGAGGTGGCTGAGATAGGTTCCAGCCCCCCAGCGATCCTAGTGGATGAAGCAATTCGACAAATAAATAAATGAAGGAAGAGGCAAGTGCCAAAGCTTGTAACTTTTTCAGCTAACATTAAGAACTGTTCTGCACTCAATATGGCTTTCCTACCCAATTACCAATCATTGATCACCAGAGTTTCTAATGACCAATCAATGAACATTATTGTTCCCAATGACTGATCCCTAATCAGCATTTACCAAAAACACACAATTAGTGATCAGCACAGCTCCCAACATCCAATTACTGATCATTATAGTGTCATTGTTTATTATGAATAATCACTAATTGTAACTCTTTTAAAACATCCAATCACAGATCACCACTGTTCCGAAGATTAAATCGTTGATTGTCTTTGTATCCCACCAATCCAATCTCCGATCTGTTCCTAATAACCAGGACGAGAACTTTGAATACCACTCTGTCCAATAACCAATCACCATTGTTCCCAGTGACCAGTCACTGATTACCATTTGTACCAACATTCAATGCTTGATTACTCTTATTCTCAACAATCCAATCACTGAGTTCCATTGTTCCTAATGACCAGTCAGTGATCTCCTTTGTTTCCCAACAACTGAATCACTTTGACCAATTGATTACCATTTTCCCCCAACATCCAACCACTGATCACTAATGTTTCCAGTGACCAATCACTGATCATCATTGTTCTTAATAACCAATCAGTGACGGACGCTGTTTTTGAACTTTTGTTTTGAATAGCCAATCAGTGAACACCGTTGTTCTTACCATTGTGACCAGTCAGCAATCACCATTGCTTCTCGTGACCAATCACTAATGATCATTGTTCCTAGTAGCAAATTACTGATTTACTTTTTCCTGATTCACATCTCTGCTACATGATCCCATTCTCAGAATCTCCAGAATATTCTAATTATGTTAATAGTATATGGTGCCATGACCAGAGTTGTTTACTTCTACTTTGAAATAATTAAGGAATAACTCAGGGGTAGTAATATACAGACTGGTGCTGTATGTATGTCCTGTTACAAGCGCACAGTGTATTATTTTCCTTTATCAGCGCGTCAGCTTCCTTCTTCGCGTGAGTACGCAGATTAGTCTGTGATGTGGTGAAGATCTGGTATCTGAGCCAAATCCTGACCCTTACTCTGACTATATATTGTACACCATGCATAAAGAGTCTTGAATCCTTTTCAAAAAACAGGACAGGGATAGGGCAGTAAGAACGAAAGTGATGGAGATGTGAGTCAGAAGCAAGATATTAAAAACTGATTGAGCACCAGTCAGCATGCTGAGTACATCGTGAAATGGGTCAGAGGCTGGAGAGTGATAACCAGTCCACTTCAGCACATGCTCTCTCAATTCAGCCTGCAAAAAAAATTGCGTAACAATTGTTAGCACGTCCGCCTCACAGCAAGCAGCTCCTAAGTTTGGATCCCGGGCGAGGGCGTTTCTGTGTGGAGTTTGCAAGTTCTCCCCGTGCTTGCGTGGGTTTCCTCTGGGTACTCCGGTTTCCTCCTACAGTCCAAAGACATGCATTTTATTCTGATTGGCTGTTCCAAATTGCCCCTAGGTGAGAGTGTGAGTGTAAATGGTTGTGTGTTGGCCCTGGGATCATGATGATCTGACAAGCTGTTTAAGGTGTATCCCGCCTTTGCCCCATTTCGGCTGAGATAGGCTCCAACCTCCCCGCGACCCTAGAGGATTAAGCGGCTCAGCAAATGAGTGAGTGAGAGTGTTATGATTCGAACTCAGTCAGGGGATGATAGCGCAAATGATTCTCTGTGTGCATGAGATCTAAGAGTGTGATGATATATTGGTTTAGTCTCAGCCTCCGAAGCTATAAATTAGCATAAATCACTATCCTGATTCATCTTGTTCTTGAACCTATTCATCACTCTCCGCTCAGCATTTCACTGCTATATATTTATGAACTTTCTACACCAAACTTCTCACACTCCAATGAACCCCTTAGCATTTTAATACTCGTGTTAAAATCAAAATAAACCTTTTTCACCACTTACAAATTTTCATATCTCTATATTTTGTTTAAAAAATCATTTCTTACATTTTTTTAAGCTTTAAAATCCTTTAAAAATTTTTAGTTATTGTTCTTTTCTTCTTGTTGCTTTGGATTTGAATTTGAATTGAATTGAAAAATTTTAATTGAATAAATAAATAAGCATGATGATTGCATAGTGGTTCGCACGTCCGCCTGACACCCTGTCTTGGGTTTGAGTCCCGGGCTCTTCTGAGTGTTTCTGTGTTTCTGTGTGGAGTCTGCATATTCTTCCCATGATTGCATGGGTTTCCTCTGGGTACTCCGGTTTCCTCAGACAGTCTGAAGACATGCACATTAGGTTTACTGGCTGTTCCAAATTGCCCCTAGTTGTGAGTGTGAATAGTTGTATGTGTTGGGCTATAATGATCAGGGTGTACCCTGCCATCGCCAGTGTCAGCTGAGAGGTATCAGCCCCATGTTCCCCAGTCCCTATGTTCCTCAGACCCAATGTTCTCCAGACCCGATGCTCCCCAGACCCGATGTTCCCCAGTACCTATGTTCCCCGGTCCTTATTAAATTAATGGATCTTCCATTGTGTTGTGTACTTTATAGAGGTAAGCTACACCGATTGTGTCCATATTGTAAAAGAAGTATGATGAAACAAAATCAAACACACAAAGTTAAACAAAGTATCATCAAAGTAACAATTTATGGAATATTAGGGTTAGGGTTCGGGTTCCTGGGGAACATCGGGTCTGGGGAACATCGGGTCTGGGGAACATAGGGACTGGGGAACATAGGTACTGAGGAACATAGGGACTGGGAAACATAGGTACTGGGGAGCATAGGTACTGGGGAACATAGGGACTAGGGAACATAGGTACTGGGGAACATAGGGACTGAAAAACATAGGTACTGGGGAGCATAGGTACTGGGGAACATAGGGACTGGGAAACATAGGTACTGGGGAACACAGGTACTGAGGAACATAGGGACTGGGAAACATAGGCACTGGGGAACACAGGTACTGGGGAACATAGGGACTGGGGAACATAGGGACTGGGGAACATAGGTACTGGGGAGCATAGGTACTGGGGAACATAGGGACTGGGGAACATAGGGACTGGGGAACATAGGTACTGGGGAACATAGGGACTGGGGAACCCAGACATGGACACGGCTGAGATCCACACCCCTAATTTGGCAAATGAGTGAGAAATGAGTAGACATGAGACTTAAAATAAAGTTTTTAAGGGTCATGTCCTTAAAGTTATCCCAGAGCTCCACCAACTACTATTCATGATTGATTGATAAATGACAAACAAGATGATGTCATCAAAAAAGCAGCAGGTACACCAGGTCATGGAGAAAGTGCAAGCCAGGCGTTTTATGTAATTTTTTCCATCACTCCATCACAAATTCTCTTCATCCAAGTGCCAAATTTGCACCTCAACCCTGAATAAAACTCTCTGTTCTGTTAGTCATTATTTTCCACATTTTTTTTTATTTTGTTCCATTCAACATTTTGCACAAAGCCAGGTTGATGGAAACCCCACTACAATAGCCATGACACAAAGCCAGTGCTGAGAATGTGAAGAGTTATATTGTCATATGCTGATATTGTAACAGGCAGATGACTAATTCTGCATATAACAAGCTAACTGTGGCGTGCCAAATCCCTTGGCATGTTGCTGAAGGTGTGAGATGGAGCCTCGCAGTCAGCTGGATAGACAAAAAGCTTGGAAAGACCACTCCAGCGATTTCCATTTCAATGTGTGGATTCCCTACAGAGAAAAGTGTAAAGCTGCAGGTTCCCCACACTGAGAGTGCGAGAGTAGATGCTGGCTCTATAGCTTCGGGTTTGGTCAGGTAGCTGGTAGCCGAGGCGAGTAAGTAAGTAAGTAAGTAAGTAAGTAAGTAAGTAAGTAAATAAATAAATAAATAAGTATGGGATGTACAGTAGAATTATTTTAAAACAGTATGACATTCACTCACTTGTTTGCCGAGCCGCTTAATCCTACCATGGTCGCAGGGATCTCAGCCGACACTAAGCAAAGGTACACCCTGAACGTCCTAATCTCGCCAGACCATTGCAGGGCAGCGCGCACACACACACACACACACACACACACACACACACACAACCATTCGCACTTACATTTACACCTAGGGGTAATTTGGAACAGCCAATTAGCTTAATGTGCATGGATCTGGATTGTGGAGAAGACTGGTGTACCCTGAGGAAACCCACACAAGCAAGGGGAGAACGTGGAAACGCCCTTGCAGAGCCTGGGACTGGAAGCCAGGACCTTTTTTCTGTGAGGTGGACATGCTGACCACTATACCACCACAGTACTTTGATATATATATATATATATATCAGAGACACCCAAGCCAAGCCTGGGACTCGAACCCAGGACCATCTTGCTTTGAGGCGGATGTGCTAAGCACTATGCCAACATTCCACCCCAGCATTTTGATACCGTAAACCAGAAAAAAGTAACGGGATATGAAATATAAACTATTCCCATGTACTTATGCAGTTAAATTCCTAATGCTATGCAAACATTGCTAGTTATTAGTAATTAGCTACAGCTACACCTTACCGGCACCTGGCACATTAGTTATAAAGAATAATTAAATAAAAACGCTCCAAGGATACTAGCTAGATATTGGAAATATTCTTGTTAACATGTATATAGCTAAAAATGGACCAGTGGTGGCTCTGTGTGTTTGTTAGCCATATTGCACCAAAAAGTTATGTGCTGATTTTCATGAAAGTTCTACCAGAGGTGGGGCTTTGGACAAGGAAGACTCCATTCTATTTTGGAGATGATAAATTTTTAAAGGATTCTTTAATACTGTCGATAGAATAATCTTTAGGATGAGGGATATTACAGCAGTCCCAGTAGTTAGTAGTAGTAGGGCTGTGTACTTTCTGTAATTTTTTTTGGCTTGGTGGAGGTTTGCGCTTTCTAAGTGCTCGCTCTCTCTCTCTCTCTCTCGCTCTCTCTCTCTCTCTTAATGTCTCTTTTCAATGAGTTTCTTTTCTTTGAATTTCATTAGCTTGTTTTTAGCTATCATCAGCTAATGATGTTGATTTTGTAGCAAGCTCGCATAGTTTATCCCAATTTTATGCTAGCAATGATGACTCTGTAGCTTGCTGGACGACAAACGGATGTTGCTTCGATCTATGTGTTTTATGTCTTTCCTATGATCTTCTTTCTGGTATTATTTATCGTAGCTTTGTCTATGAGTTCTGTAAATAAAATCAGTTACACAGGTGTCAATCATTTCCTAAACCGGCCCCGGTACCTCACTGTTGTATTTCCCAGTACCGTGTTCTGTAATATGGTGCAGTAGCGGCGGACGTCTACAGGTTGAAATTCTCCTTTTTAAGGTTTGTATATGACTGAATCTGAGCACTCGGAGAAAAGAAAGGAGAGGTTCGGGAGTAAATCAGCGAAGATGTCATGCTGTTATGGTAGGAGTAAGAAGAGATTGTTCACTCACAGCCTCTGTTTGTGTACGTGTGTGAGTGTATATGTGTGCGTGGGCGCTTGAGAGACAGATGTGATGTACTGGGTGAGTCAGGAGGGATTTAGAGCTGGACGCTGTAAATAAGACAAGAAATGAACATGAGTAGCGGTCACAAGTGTGTGTGTGTGTGTGTGTGTGTGTGTGTGTGTGTATGTGTGTGTGGTATACTAATACAACGGTGTGTGATGCTAGGAAATTTTTCAATATTTATGCATTAATAAACCTCTCTTAGGCTCACTCATTCATTTGCTGAACAGCTTAATCATCCTACCGTCGCTGGGAGGCTGGAGCCTATCTCAGCCGACACGGGGAGAAGGCGGGGTACACCCTGAACAGCTCACCAGACCATTGCAGGGCAGCACAAACACAACCATTCACTCACACCTAGGGGCAATTTGGAGGAGCCAGTTTTTATGTAATCTAATTCATGTCTTTGGACTGAAGGTGGAAACCGGTGCACCCAGAGGAAACCCACATAAGCCTAATAAACCACTACACCTTAAAGCAATGCAGTATGACAAAGCTGTCAAGTTTCAGAAGTGAGTTGATGATTTACGATAGCAGGAGATAATGATAAAATAAAGTAGGTGGGGCCAGACAACATGCTGAACTTTCACAATATGTAAATAAGAAGCAACGCAATGGGATGACTTCTAATAGTATACAAGGGCTGTTGGACTTCATCCTCTTGCTCTGAAACTTTATCCTTCTCCGGTGTTGGATATTCATTTCTCATCAAGACGTAGGAGAAACTGATTCCTCCGATTTTTTCGCTCAAAATATCCTGGGAAAGTAGCACATCCACCTCACAACAAGAAGGTCCTGTGTTCGAGTCCCGGGCTCTTGTTCTTACAGTGATTGCGTGGGTTTCACCCAGATTATTCAGGGTGTACCCCGCCTTCCCCCAGGGTCTGCTGAGATAGGCTCCTGCCTCCCCGCAACCCTAATAAGAGTAAGTGGTTTAGCTAATGCGTGAGCGAGTGTTTTATTTACCTAAAACTATTATGGTTCTATTAATGAAGTGCTCCATAGCAACGGTCTGTTAAACTTAGCAACGGTCTGTCATAAAGAAATAACTGAATGCTGTAATTTACCATAATACACATAACTAGGCCTGCATTGCTTGAGGTTCTACCCAGTAGCATTTGTCACAAAAGCGGCTATTTGTTTCTCCACTGCATATTGCTCCTGGGGACGGGGTGTGGCTTATGAACTTGATTTGCATATGAACCCGAGTAACTTTAAATATAGTTCAATTTGGGGTGTTATGGAAGGGCTGTTGTTGTTATTCCTTGTTTTCTGTTTGTTCTAATAACTCAAGGGCTGTTGTATATATTGCCTAATTGTCTACTCCAAATTGCCCCTAGATGTGGGTGTGAATGTGAATGGTTGTATGTGTGTTGCCCTGCGACGGACTGGCGAGCAGTTCAGGGTGTACCTGGTTGTGGAAGTGTTGCCCTGTGGTGGTCTTGTGAGCTGTTCAGTGTGTACCGCACCTTCACCCAGTGTCGGCTAAGATAGTCTCCACCCTCCCTACCACCCTAGTGGAATTAAACAGTCTGGCAAATGAACGAACGAATGAAAAGAAATGACGATCTCCAAAATTTTGTGACCCTGCTCTGACCTTGACGTTCCGAAATCGTGTCCTTTTTTTGGGACGCAGGTAAGATCGTGTTTTTACTGTATTCAATAAAACGTGTCTTCCCAGTGAATATAAACAAACTAGTAGCCTTAATGACAGCGACCCTGAACATCATCATCATCATCATCATCATTATTTGCCCGACCGTTTAATCCTACGACTAGGGTCGTACTAGACCCTGACCCTATCTCAACCTACACTGGGCGAATGCGGGGTAAACCCTGAAGAGCTGACAAGAACAACAGGGCAGCACACACACAACCATTCACACTCACACCTAGGGGCAATTTGGAACAGCCAACTAGCCTAATGTGGATGTCCTTTGGAGTGTGGGAGGAAACCGGAGTACATGGAGGGAACCCATGCAAGCACGGGGGAAACATGTTAACTCCACACAGTCCAAAACTCGAACCCAGGACCTACTAACCACTGTACCGCCCCAGGGTTAACCCTTACATCATAAATAAAATTCTTGCTGATAAAGGGATTGGAAAGAGAGCGAGAGAGAGAGAGCGAGAGAGAGAGAGAGAGAGAGAGAGGGAGAGAGCAGGAGAAGGAACACTGTGGCAGTTGCCATGATGGATCTCTATGTCGGAATGAGTGTGAATGTTTAGCTTGCGTCTTCATAAATATTTACAGTCCAAGCTGAGAGCTTCGAGCTCTGGAGTGTAACTTGGACTAGCATTTTGGGCACAACACTACCTATGACCAAAAAAGGATTCTTGGTCTTATAGGGCTATGAGAAGTGTTTGTGTGTTTGTGTGTTTGTGTGTGTGTGTGTGTGTGTGTGTGTGTGTGTGTGTTGACGAGGATGATGTTTTGTTTTGCTTAACCAGCACTAGCTTTTGCCTGCATATGGAATTTTAGAAGCAATTAAAAAACAGTTCTTGCACAATATAAATAAATAATAAGCATGCCATAAAAGTGTTTGCCCCACAGAATCCATGCTAATTAATGTTCTACTAGAACCTCAGCCATTTTAAAAACGCTCCATGATTGATCATAATTAATCGCTACTCTCTGACAGTCTAATCCAGTAAGTGGGGCACAGTGGCATAGTAGTTAGCATGTCCACCTCACAGCAAAACGGTCCTGGGTTGGCTCCCGAGTGGCGCATCGACAAGGTGCGCAACTATCAACCCAGAGATCGCAAGTTCGAATCCGGGTTGATGCCAC
>JAQMYF010000008.1:27766394-27776524 GCA_030014195.1 Neosilurus mollespiculum
ATAGATGGACGGACAGATAGATAGATAGATAGATAGATAGATAGATAGATAGATAGATAGATAGATAGATAGATAGATACATAGGAATGTTAATGATCCCGAGGGAAATTCAGGACAAAGAAACAAATAAAAATTTCAAGTAAAGCCAAAAACGAAAATGTTTTTGAGGAACATCTTAAGGGTTGCTAATGAACCTAATATCTATATACACAAAGTTCTATCTCATCATCCAACCCCCCAACCCCCCCCCCCAACCCCCCTTCCCACACACACACACACACACAAAAAAACACACACACCATACATCCAGACAGCACACAACACAGCTTGTTTTTATGTAAACTACATACACAGTGATTACAAATCCTCCCTCAAGATGTATTTCTATTTGAAGTCAAGGGGTCTGGACAGTTTAGATGTGTGTGCAAACATTTTTTCCTCCAACACTGTGAGTGTGAGTGTGAGTGTGAGTGTGTGGGATGTGGTATTGAACATACAGAAGTTGTATGGTGAGAGAAGAGGCTCGGAAGGCCTCCGCCAGCAGCAGATGGAAACTTGAAATAAAGCAAATAAAGAATAAATAAGCAGGTATTTATGTTCGCCGACCACGATAAAGGCAGAAACGCTCACGTTCTGGGAAATGCAGGACTTTGATTAGGCTGCTAATGCTGTGCTCTAGAAAAGCAGCAGGGTATTCACAAGCTGTTTTGTTTTTATTTATCGATCCACATTTATAACCTGGTTTATCAAGTCTGCCAAAAAAAAAAGGAAGGAAATAAACCTTGGCAGTAACAAATGTTCCATGGTACTGCTCGGAATAGTTATTTACTGAATAGTTGTCCTAAATACCACACATTGCAAATATCATTTAAATCTTTCATGCCATGTGAAATCGATGAGTATGAAATATTTTGATGATGATTGCTCATAGCTCGAGGAGGATTTACGCCAATGCAAAAATAATCACTTGACTATTGATCAGATCTGATGGCTTTAAAGAGATATTCTTGATTACTGGCCAAAGAATTCTCAAAAAGGGCGGGGCACTGATCAAGCAGTTTAGCAATCCAGGACTGTTCGAGTTCCATGCTCTGATCTAACGCATCCTGAGTTAGATTTTTAGGCTGTAGCAGTTATGTTCTCACCATATTGAGGTTCTGGGTTCGAATCTCAGCAAAGGGCCTTTCCATGTGGATTTATCTCCATGCTGGTATGGGTTTTCTCTGAGTAATCTGGTTTCCTCCAACAGTCCAAAGATAGACACATTAGGTTACCTGGATACATGGATGGTCAGATGAAAGCATGGATGGATGGATGGATGGATGGATGGTTAGATGCATAGTTGGAGAAATAGATGGATGGATGAATGCATGGTTGGATGGATGGCTAAATAAATGAATGAATGGTAGGATCCATGGTTGGATAAATGGATGTATGCATGGTTGGATGGATGAATAAATAGTTGGATGAAAGGTTGGATGGATGGATAGTTGGATGCATGAATAGCAGAATAGATGGATAGATTTATGAAGAGTTGCATGGGTGGATGGATGGATATTTATATGGTTGGATGGATGAATGGATGATTAGATGCATGGTAGGATAAATAGATGGATAGATCAATGCACGGTTTGGCTGTATGGATAAATTGATAGATGGATGCTTGGATTCATGGTTGGATAAATGGACGGATGGAGGGATGAATGCATGGTTGGATGGATGGATGATTATTTGAATGGTTGGATGGATAGATGGATATTTGAATGGATGGATGGATGGATGGATGGATGGATATTTGAATGGTTGGTTGGATGAATGAATGGATGGATGGATGGATGGATGGATGGATGGATGGTTGGTCAGCACAGTAGCTCCTCTGTGGGATCAGTCCAGATGTACTAGCCTCCCCACACCATCAGTGAGCCTTGTGCACCCATGACACTCTTGCTAGTCCACTGGTTGTCATTTCTTGGACCACCATTGGGAGGCACTTACCACTGCATATCAAGGATTCCTCACAAGCCCTGCTTCATTTTGGAGATAATTAAACCGAGTTATTTAGCCATTGTCAGATGTGGCCCATGTTAAAGTCATTCAGATTCTGACGCTTGCTCATTTTTCCTGCTTTCAACACATCAACATAAACAACTGACTGTTAGCTTCCACCCTGATACATCCCACTCCCTGGCAGGGGCCACTGTAACAAGATATTAAATAAATTATTATTTAATTTACCTGTCAGTGGTCATAATAGTGGTTTTTAATGTTATGGCTGATCGGTGTGCCTGAACAGCAATGCGGTATGGGACAGTAATATTTCTTCTAAGATTGAAATTTCTCTTATTCATGTTTTTTTTGTTGAAAATGAAGTAAATTACGTAGCCACATGCAACACTAGCATGAATCCCATTTTTTGTATTGGCGGAGGAGGACATGAGGGAAAACCATGTGTTGTCAAAATGAACCCTGCTTTTCAAAAAACCAGCTGGGCCTGACAGCGTGGCATATATTGGCTGTTTTAATGGTCATGATTGCTTTTCAAAGCAGATGGGAGGGTTGTGTTTGGCAGCAAAGCTCATATAATTGAGCTGTCGGTCGAAGACTTGTGTAAAGAGAAAATTGCCCCTGTACTGTAGAGGTTGCTGCTGATTACAGTGACAGTTGTTTTAGGGCTTTGGTTCATCGCTTGAGTCTTTTTTTTTATTTTTTATTTTTTTGTACTCACGTATGAGTACATTCTATGCCTGTTTGCTTTGCTTTATGGACAGAATGCAAGTCTAATCTCATTCCTCTGACACTAGCTAAGTTTGCTAACTATCTACAGAAACTTTGATCGGAGGGATTTTCTTTTTTTTTTTCCCCCTAATTTTAGTCCTGTCCAATCCCCACCCGTCAAGTATTTCCTTTCCTATCACACGACCACCACCAACCAGGGAGGGGCATAAGCATGCACATGCCCCCTCCGACCTGTGATGCTGCCATCGCCTCTTAACAAACTGCTGCGCATGCATATTTGGTGGCGACCTATCACACTTGGAAGGAAAGCTCAATCCGCTCCCTTGTACGAATGAGCTCACAGACACCCATGATTGGCTGGTGATCGCTGATGAGCGACAGGGAAGTAAGTGTATGCCATCCCTCCCTCCCGTGAGAGCTCAGCCAGTTAGCTCCCATGGACTCCAGGTTGCGGATGGCTGCGGCATTAACCTGGATTTGAACCACTGATCTCCAGGTTGATATTTGCGTACCTTGTCGATGCACCATTTGGGAGTTAGAGGGATTTCTAAAGTAACAGGAAGTAGCCCTAATCTCTGTTAATGCTTTAGCAGCAGTGATGCAAATATGCATATATGAAAATTGCTTCTAACTGTTATTAAATTTGATTTTTCTTTTCTTTAAAGCAAGAGAACTGGGTTATCAGAGTCAACTGGGTTATCAAAGGCCTGCCATGTGTCTCACTGTCTGTGGTGAGAGGCATGTAAAAGAACCATTGCTGACTTTCGGAAAGAGGAGGCCGCATAGCCGTCTGCCTGGGAATCGAACCCGGGACCTTCTTGCTGTGAGGCAGACGTGCTAACCACTGTGCCACCATGCCTCCCTAGTAGCCCATTATGAGTTTATAAAAAAATCCACGTTTTTGAGTTTGTACATTGAAAGGCTGATTTGTCAGAAGATAAAGAAACTGTGAAGTCGATTTCTTCAATACTTGCAAAATGTCACTTGCAACCTTATTCCTCCTGAAAGATGAACTGCTTATTACCTCAGACGAGCCACTGATATCTTGAAATGTCATATATCTGTATGTCGTTAGCGGTTATATTCATAATTGTGACCAGGTCTAGAAAAACCAGGAAGGGATATGCAGGAAAAAAAAATATTTGAAAGGGAGGGGAAAAAAATCTCGTAAAAATGTCATGTCATATTGAGAAAGTTTTATGAGACCTTCATCTTTTCCTTTCATCTTTTTTTTCCTCCATGTCCCTTCCTAGGCTCTGTAAGATACCAAGGACATGGCTATGAATTGTATAACATAAGCTCATGACTTAATACGGTATGTTGTGGAATATTCTTCGTACAGTAATACGTAGCATCCGGTAACAATTTGGCAGAGACGAGTGAGAAAATCCATTTTCTTTTTCATTTAAGAATTTGCTGAAAGCGAAGATATTATACTTTTTTGACGCATAGCCATGTTATACGATGCCAGAATGTCAAATAACGAGGTTAGTGCATGTTTAAGAGTATTTTGGTCTGTTTGAGCTGGCCGTAATCACAAGGTTTTTCGCCAATTTTTTTGGCGTGCTGGGTCTTCCACCAGAGCGCCACTTCCCATTCACATTGGTATCTCCTTCCATCCCAGTCTGTCTCCTAAGTGCACTGAGTGTGACGCTTTTATGGGACCTATCAGAGCAGAGTAGGCACAGAGAGCGGAAAGACCATAAATGGGATGAGGAAGCCAAACAGGTGCTCACAATCAGTGTTTCAAGAGGAGGAGGTGGGGAAGCAGCTTCCAGAAGAAGTGTTGAGTTTTTCTGGATTAGAAATCGTACCTCTGAAATAAAAAATAAAGGTAATGGGTATAATAATTGACCTTGAGCTAGTAATATCCATGCTATTATATTGCCATGACTACAAGGATCAATTATTTATTGAATTTCTCAATTAGTAAAACTTTTCATAAATTAAGTACTTTATAACCACGAACTCGAGCATGAGGAGCTTATCTCATAGTGTATCGCCATTTGTATTTGCATGTAATACATTTCAACAACAAAAAAAAAATTACTTCATAATTGAAGCGGCGGTGCGAAGAAAAAACAGTCAGTTCATCATTGTGACTTTTTCAGTCGTCGCCAAACAAGCTGACCTTGTCTCGTCTCAATAAGCACTGAAAATGCACCACGGTAGACTGGTTTCACATTCATTTTCCCCCCATATGCTCGCAGCGGTGCCAGGAGCGGCAGAGTGAAAACGCATGTGTAGGTGTTGCTTTGCCCAATATGGCGTCCTTGCCCTTGTTCAGGTGTAAGACACAGGAAGGAAGAACCTTCCATCGTCCTCCCTAGTACATCCTTATGTCTTTTTTCTTTAGTGCACAGCCCATAACAAGCTCTGTGAGTAATGACACACACACAATGCACCCTGTGTAGTACTTGAGAGATTGTCTTCAGCGTATAGTAGACAGATGAAGGGAGAAATCTATAGAGAAGTCTTTACCATGCTTGATTCAGTCAGGCAATACTGCGAGAGGTAGATAGAAAGGCAATTACAAAATAAGAAGAGGATGTGTGCAGGTAAAAGGGAGGAAAATGAGCAAATTGAATCAAAGCAGCACTTGAAGGGACGGTCGATGTTTAACACCCAGATTCGGTCTCGTACATCAGTCAGAGAGAAAAGAGGCCAGGGACAAGAGATCACACTAGATTAGTTCATGCGAAATCCACACAATAGCCCTCGCTGCGGTCCCGGGTCCCAAAGTAGAATAAATCGAAAAGGCACTGATTCTGCACACTACGCATTTCATTCAGACTACGAGGGATTCTTCTTTCCACATTGACACAGACGAGGTTCTCTTCTCCGGAGTCTCAGGCGTCTGTGCGCATACAAATCAGCACTAGATAACAGTCAGCAGGGGGTCATGAGCCAGCAGGGGGGGTCACGAGTACAGTACATCTCTTTTTCCCTTTTACTATCACACTCACACTCACACACCCATTTCCTTTTCACAATGTATAGCTGTGTTGCAACGCTTCAACTCCCAGAATCTCTTACTGTTCCTCTCCAATTTGGCTTGCCGTTATTGGTTTTGTTGATTTTACTGTTTGCCATGAAGAAGGCTAAGCAGCTACTGTGCTAGTTAGCATAAATAAAGCTCATCCATAATAAAAGACATAATCAGTGTTAATTATTACTTTAAATAGACATTTATGATACTACAAACTAGAATTCTGACAAATTGTGATTATACACTGGTGTCTGCCAGGATATATCATTCATGCTAACAGTTAGTAAGTCCTAGCTATTTATTTCTAACCAGCAAGAAGCCAAGGTTGCTACCATTTCCATTGTCGCTTCCGGTGCTTGATCGTACTTGATCGTATGTTGAGTCAAATTCTCCAGGCTTCTAGCCTTGAAGTATCAAGGCTAGAAGCCTGGAGAATTTGCCTCAACGATTACATATGGGGTGGTACGGTGGCATAGTGTGGTTAGCATGGTTAGCATATCCGCCTCACATCAAGAAGGTCCTAGGTCCAAGTTCCAAGCTAGGGCGTACCTGTGTGGAGTTTACATGTTCTCCCATTGCTTGTGCGGGGTTCCTCCGGGTACTCTGGTTTCCTCACACAGTCCAAGGACATGCACTTTAGGCTAATTGGCTGCTCCAAATTGCCCCTGGTTGTGGAGGTAAGTATGAATGGCCATGTTTGTGTTGCCCTGCAATGGTCTGGTGAGCTGTTGAGGGTGCAGCCTGCCTGCACCCGGTGTCAGCTGAGATTCTGGGCCTCCCCACGACCCTAGTAGGATTAAGCAGTTCGGCAAATGGGTGAGTGAGAGTGATTACAGCAAGGCCAACCCATGCTTAAGACTGTTAATGTAGAAGGCGGAGATTTTTAAAGCATAAATTAATTTTTCTAGCTACACAGCGAAAATGATTTAGCTAAACATTTGTCCAAAGCTAAAGTGTTTTTGCCAGACCTAGCTTTCGCTGCCATGGTAAACCTTGATCACGTATAATGTAAGAAAAGAAAATAAATAAGTAAGAAGATAAAGGTCTGTAACCTATTTGCGATAAATAGTCTGGCGCCCCGGTTTTAAGTAGAACGCAAGGTTTAGACTATAATGCGCCATGATGCTGCAGTTAGCATACGCTAGCGTTTATGTTATATGTGGGCTCTTCTTTTAAATACTTGACTCAGTATTTGCTGTGATAGCACTTTAAATAAATCGTTCCCTAGCCTTCTTGTTTGATGCGATGAGTATTTCATGTAAATGACAGTACACCTTTTAGCTTGCATCACTGAATTGCTTTCTGTCCCTGTGCAGCATTTTATGGGCATGAATTTTTACTGGGTTATAACCCTAATAATAGCAATTCGGCTAAATGACGAAAGCCACAGGCTTTAAGCCTTGGGAAGCTATGAGATAGCCCTGGCACCCCCCAGCACAATAGTGGGACAGTAGCTCATAGCTTTTCATTATTATGAAAGAATAACCTTTGTATATTTTCTTGATAAAGTTAATACCAGATAAACAATAGCACTGAAATGAATATAAAAGTATTTGAACTACAAATAAGATGTTGGTGCTTGAGGTGGCAAATTGAGACGAGGTATTTCTTCTGTACCTCTTCTGGCTTTGTAGAGTAAATCTGAGGCATGCTCTTCCACATGATTAACCTCTCACATGGCTTGATAATTAGTGAACAAGTTGAATCAGGTATAATAAAGCAGGCAAAGGAGTGAACTATGCTGTATTTCGGCCCTCTGGGACTGAACTTAGTGCCTCATTTATTTTGTGCATTTACTTATTTAAAGAGCAAAGGAATGAGTTTTTAAGGCAAGTGGAAAAACAAATTGACTGTATTGATGCTGACCAGTGAGCTGATAGCTGTAGTGGGATCAAGGTAATGTGACTCTCTGGAGAAATCCAGGAAAGTGGAACCTCAATCATTCACTCGCTAAAAATAACTGCCGTAGGGGATTATGAGGAGGGGTGGGGGAGTCACCCCAACAGCCCATTCTCTACCCACCCCCTTCAAACTTTAGTCTTACCAATGCTTTCTTGTGCAAAACCTGAGCTCTAACATGCAAGATTGTAATGTTGTCAGATATCATACGAGTACTGTTTTTACACAGATAAACCCCGCCTTTTCCCTAAACCTTAACTTCACCTTTACCTTAATTTCACCTTCACCATAACTGCACCTTAACCCTTAAGGGTCCAGGTTATAAAACTCTTTTCCTTGCCTTGTTTGGTGTCATTTTTTTTAGCACAACCTCACCTGTGTGACCTTACAGTTACTTTTTTATTTTGACATACTATATTAACACATTGGACCTAAAATATTGCAAAAAACACAAAATCCAAGTAGAAAAATGGTTGGCATGTTAAACAATGTTTAACGAACCATTTTTATAACTTACAATGCAAATATAAATTGTAAATTTAAAAATGATGTATAAATTTAGCACTGACATTTCCAGGTTTCCTGTTGTCCACTTGATGGCAGCGTTTACCTGCAGAATGCCTTGGTTTTGTTTTTGTTTTGTTATTTTCCGCTGACATCACAATAGGTGCAGGAAGTTAAATTTTTTGTTAATCATTAATCAACTCTTATTTTGTTTTGGCCTATCAACACCATTTAAAAACTTTTATACAGTTTAAAGTCTGCACTTCTGATACAAGTTGAAACTGAGACTCGGCAATACTGCGCATTTCCAGTTACGTCATTTTAAATTGGCCATGTGATTTGGACGCGCCGGCACGTCCAGTGACTCCTAAGCCTTGCCGCTAACTAAACAATAACTTCACCATGACCTTAATTTTAACTCAACCTTAATCATAAGTTCACCTTCGCTTTAACTTCACTGTTATTATAATTTTACCTTAATCATAACTTTACTTTAAACTAAAATGTGTCTTTACCTTAAGTTCCTCTTAACCATATTGTTATCTTTTTTTTTTAACTTATCCTCATCTTAACATAGCTTTATTCGAAACCCTAACTTTACCATGTACACTGACAATCATTAAAAAGACCATAATTTTCGGCATAATTTTTATTCCGGTACCCAATACTGGGTTTTGGTAAATATGCTTAATTTGTTTAGCATGTTGGGTTCAAAAAAAAAAAAATAAATAAAGTGTCAAGAATAAAATATGCACAACAAAAACAACAAAACAAAATGGCACCTGTCAAAATAAAAGTCACAACAACAAGGCCTCCGTCATATAGGTGGTGATTTGCGGTGATACAGCACAGCAAAATCGGTCCTGCACGTGCTGCAACCGGTTGTTGCGATCCTGTCGTCACTCACTCTCTCGCCCTGGACATGGCCTGGGCCCAACTGACTCTGTCATGTTTTGGCGGTCAATCAGGTTTCTGATGGTGGGTTGTGTAGAGCCCATATGCCTCACTACCTCACTGTAGCTCAACCCGGCCTCCACCATACCGGAGACACCATACACTGCCCGGAGACGTTGTTCACATGATAAACATGGCTTTATGACATGCACTAGACTAACAATAGTGGACATTTCTGAGCTTTTATATAGGCTTTCCAGACCAGTCCTCTTGCCAAGTGACCTACACATGTGCAGTGAAGCTTGACAAAATGACAACTCATCATTTTCCCAAATGATTATTTATTGATGATAGTCAATAACACAAGTACAGATATACAGAACTTTCCCCACAAGTACAGATATACAGAAATTTCTCTCTCAAAATTTTTAATGGCTGTCGATATACTAAAATTCATCCTGACTTGAAGTTTCCCGTAACCATAAATTCAATTATAATATTCTTAATAATTAATAATTATAATATTCTTTATATAACTTCATTGTAATGTAACTTTACATTGAACCATAACGTCATCTTATCTTTCACTTCACCTTAACTTCCCTTTTACCTTTACCTCATCTAAACACAGCTTACCTTTAAACCATAACCCTATCTTACACTAAAATGTGCTCTACATTTATCTTCACCTTAATAATCTTAATATTAATATTAATATCAATATTAATATAATTTTATTGTAAATGAACTTTAACATACAGTAACTTAACCTTGTGTTGTTAAGACATTAACTTTAGCTAGTGAACATTAGGGTAATGCTGTCAGGATTTTGTTTTACTAGTAAAAAGCTTGAATTGTTTGAATATATTTTTGTATATATTAGTGTTTATCACTTGGAAGAATTAGGACAAACAAATATGCTTGATCCCAAGCTAACTTTGCTAATAGAGAGCTTGCTTTCTCTACTATAAATGCTACAGTGACACAGCTTTTTCTCTATCTGGATCTCCTTTAGAAGCTGTTGCTTTTCCTCTCGTTCTCCCTCTCTCTCTCTCTCTATATATATATATATATATATATATATATATATATGGAAAACTGTCACAAT
>JAQMYF010000008.1:27779963-27792507 GCA_030014195.1 Neosilurus mollespiculum
ATGTGACTCTCTCTCTCTCTCTCTCACTCTCTCTCTCTCTCTATATATATATATATATATATATATATATATATATGGAAAACTGTCACAATATTACTATTGTTTGTTTGGCTGAGATATATTTAAGATTTTCTTCTAAACCGCAATGCATTTGAAAGGCATGCAGCGCTATATGGACAGCTCACTCTACAGGGCTGTATACAGAGACCAAAAAAAAAAAAAAAAACATAAAAAGACTTTTGTGTTTTAAATGTCTTAGATACAGACTAGGTCTCGGACTGAGAAAGAATGGAGTCCATTGTAGACGTGAAATGTGAAATATAACAGCTGGAGAATGACTGGTCCTTGATATGCATCGTGAACACACACACACACACACACACACACACACACACACAAGCGTATAAACACTGTCTAACATACCATAACTGAGAAGCTTCAATAAAAGACTGATTGCAGAGATTAATAGAGTGAAAAAAACAGATGTGGACTAGTGAAGAAGAAAAAGTTATCGACACTCGTCTGGATTTTTCTCCAGGACATATTAGTGACTGAGTTTCTCCCGAGTCGTGACGTCTCTTCATTTCAGCTGATGTGGTCTGCATCTTGAATGAAATGATTCTGCTTTTTCTCTCCCTCCTTCTCTCTTTCACCCTTTTTCTCTTCCTCGATCCACCTCACCCATCCTGTCTCATATTTATCCCCCACTTCCCCTCCTTAGCCATCTCATGACTTTAAGCAGGCCATTTGTAAGCCTTAGAAGCACTGCAGGAACACAAACATTGGAATTAAAATGCAGACAAGCACAGGACAGCTGAGAGAGAGAGACAGAGAGAGAGAGAGAGAGAGAGGCACAGAGAAGTAGGAGAAGAGAATTAATTCAGGTGAGAGCTCAGCCTCGGAGCAGTTCATATGTGCTCATTGGAAAAATCGAAGCACATTTTGGAGTTCTTTGTGTTCTCTCCTGCATGTAGAAGTCCACTCTACTAACAACTTTATTGACTGAAAGGAATGCAAATCAGTAAAGAAATGACTGTAATGTTATGGTGCCTCGTTTTCATAGACCAAACCGAACCACAGTTTTCCACCAAAAGTTTCCAGTCACGCCGATTTTCTTTCTACTCATCGTATTTGTTTAGTTTACAATCTCCAGGCGTAACCCAGGGCTTCTTTAATTCATTACATTTTCTTATTAAATGTGATTAGTACATAACTTGCTTGCCAACAAACAAATATGTGCAGTGTGTGTTATTTTCCCTTGATGTTTATCCTCTTGTGAAACGCATTATTCCTATTTCCATGAATGCAGATGAGTGTTTTGCTCACCCTGTCCTACGATCACAAAAATGTTATTGCATCTAACCAGACCACCCTATTGTTAAAGGTCTGACTTGGATGGGTTTCTAACACAAGCCTGCACTAGCTGAAGGTTAAAAGTGTTTCTTAATGGTCATTTGGCGCCCTGCTTATAGTTCTCTGATAAGATTTGAACCAGCATTATCACACAATCCTACTGCTAAGCTATTACTTCTCCATTAAAGGGCTCCCTGTACATGTTTATAATGAACAACATAAGCTTATATTAATGTTAAGAAGAACTAACCAGGATAGCAGTACGCTAAAAGAAATAATAAATCACTACGATCTAACCAATCAGGAAATAAGGTGTGTCTACTTGCCTGTAAACTACATTATTTCAGAAATTCAGGCATTCTAGCCTAGGCGGTGGTAGGGAATATATTTGTTTGTTTAGATTATGAGTCTCCGGAATAGCTAGCTTTAGCTACTACTGATTATATTTGTTTGAAATGAAATGCAGTACAAGGGATGTACTGTTGGTGGCTTTTAAATGTGTAACCTACCGTAATTTGTCCTTCTTTGATGCAAAGTGGGTGGAGCTAATCTGTATACATTTAACTCCTTGGTCTTGACCTTCAGAACAGTTCCGCACACACATCATGGCTGCCATGCCTTCCCAGCACTTTTTCGATGCACCCTCGGAGGAGCATGTTATCAGAAATTAACACAATGCATACGTGAGTTGTAGTACAAGCAAAAATTACATTAGAAGTGTGTTCAGGTTTAGGTGCGTGACATGGGCATTGTTGGACGAAGTTGGGCGAGGTTATTAACATGGCTGAACGCTTCGAGGAACAGCTGAGAGAGCAGGTTAGAAATTATCGTCATCCTTCCTCAACTCACAACCCAGCAAAACTGGACGCTGTTTTCCCACTGTGATGATTTCGCACACCGCCATCTCGTGGAAAGTCCAAATGCAAGCATCATCAGTACACTGCTAGCCTAGTACGAGTCGCGTAACATCAAATATATCCTGGTCCTAACACCTCACCCATAAAATGGTGTCACTCTTACAATTTGAAGAACTTATACATTCGCAATTAAACAGTATTTTCTAGCAAAAAAAAAACTACTGTAGCAAACAAAGCTAACCTGTTTAGCAGAATGTTACCTAGCAAGAGAAATCTGGGCTAGCTAGAACGCACTGATGGATTAACTCCCTATATGTGTGGGTTTGTTTTCACTTATCACCCACTCACAAATTTGCCAAACCGATTACTCCTACTAGGGTATCTGGGAGGCCGGAGCCTATCTTAGCTGACGCTGAGCAAAGGCGGGGCACACCCTGAACAGCTCGCCAGACCATCACAGATCCAACACACATAAGCATTCACACTCACACTCACACCTAGGGGCAATTTGGAACAGCCAATTAGCCTAATGTGCATGTCTTTGAACTATGGGAGGAAACCGGTGTACCCAGATGAAAACCCACGCAAGCAAAGCTCGGAAAGAACATGCAAACTCCATATGGAAACACAGGAGCCCGAAATCTGAACCGAGGAACTTCTGGCTGTGAGGCGGACCTGCTAATCATTATGCCACCGTGCCACCTGGTTTGTTTGATCCGATCCTGATTGTTTCCTACAGCATTACATAGCATAGAGAGAGTCATCAATCAAGAAGGCTTATTTGAATATTAGACCACACCCAAAGAGTTCCCAGTGTCTATCTAATTTAACACTTATGATTAGTATCACACAAACATTTTGGATTGGATTCGTTTGCAAGCTGGCTGTAGGACCCAAAGTGTGTTTTTTCCCCCTTTACTTTCTCCTGCCTTTCTATCAACAGCCAAATCCGGCAAATACCCTGAGCGCTTCGATGGACTGTGTGTGTGTGTGTGTGTGTGTGTGTGTGTGTGTGTGTGTGTGTGTGTAAGTGGATAGCTACTAAGCTACTGGCACTTTTACATAGCTTCCTCATGCTAACACTGACAGCGGAAACCACCAGTCTTATTTTATAAAACTGCAGGGGTGGAAGCGACCACTGCGTCCTGTGTTTTTTTTTTCAGGTCGCTTGCATATGCCAGTTTAAGTCTGTGTATGTATGTGTATGTGGCCCCACAGACGAAACAGAAGCTAAAGGCTCATGCAGACATATTTTGCAAAGACAGGTCTCCGCTGTCCACAGAGGAGAAGATTGAAAGAAGAAAGTGGAGGAGGAGGAGGAGACTCAGGGGCCATTAGGGAAGAGATAATTAGCTCTTCCAGTTTGGATCTGTCATTTGGCTTTATTGTCATGAGATCCGCTCTGCGCGTGTGTGGGTATTCGTTACACTTCTCTGGCTGTTGACAATGTCCATCTTTTACCTGGGCTTAAGCAGCATTTACTGTGGGCTTTATCGGAGGAAATACTGTGCTTAATGACAAGTGCTGTTTGACCTGCTGAATTAATTCTGGATTTGCCTATAAATGAATGAATGAATGAATGAATGGTGTAGTAGTTAGCACGTCCACCTCACAGCAAGAAGGTCCTGGGTTTGTTCTTCTTGGGCATGTTCTCCCTGTGCTTTGTGCTTGCGTGGGTTTCCTTCAGGTCTAAATTGCCCCTTGGTGTGAGTATGAGTATGACTAGTGAAAATGAATGAATGATAATAATAATAATAATAATAATAATTCATTCATTCATTTTCTAAGCCGCTTAATCCTAATTAGTGTCGCGAGGAGGCTTGTGCCCATCTAAGCTGACTCTGGACGAGGGCAGGGTACATACAGGACAGCTCGCCAAGCCATCGCAGGGCCAACACAAACACAACCAATCACACTCACTCTCACATCTATGGGTGATTTGGAACAGCCAATTAACCTACTATGCATGTTTTTGGACTGTGGGAGGAAACCGGAGTACCTGGAGGAAACCCACACAAGCACAGGGAGAGCATGCAAATTCTACACAGAAACACTCGAGCCCAGGAATCAAACTCAAGCCTACTTGCTGTGAGGAGAACGTGCTAACCACTGCTCCACTGT
Source organism: Neosilurus mollespiculum (assembly GCA_030014195.1). Lineage (NCBI taxonomy): Eukaryota > Metazoa > Chordata > Actinopteri > Siluriformes > Plotosidae > Neosilurus > Neosilurus mollespiculum. Next base: position 27,784,295 of record JAQMYF010000008.1, read on the forward strand.
ACTGCCCATAATAATAATAATAATAATAATAATAATAATAATAATAATAGTATAGTGTGATTAACTTTTTTTTTTATTATATCACACATGTGATATCAAGTATGAAATAAATAATATAGGGTAGTGCTGTCATTGTAAATGAACACATTTTGGGATCGTGTAGCAAGCATGGTTATTGGTTAGACCCTGAAATGGATTATTTGTCTATAACACAATATCCTTGAGTGTTTTATTCCACTAATACCACAGCAATTTGATACCAATTAAATTTTTATAATAATAGATATATTTTTTATCCATTTATTGTTCCACGCAGTGCTGAGGCGCATCCTTAGAAAATATCCTGCTATCAATGACTTTACAGTAACTACAGTACAGTATGAACAGTACTGCAGCTTGTCGTGTTACTGATAAACTGCGAAGCATATAAACCCATCTTGTCTTTCCGGAAATTTACAGCTTTACTTCCAAAAGTCTATAAGTGGAGACTCCTCTGAGATTTGCTAAATTAATAAAAAAGATAATAACAGTTATAGACCTTTAAATCAGTTTATGTGGAGGGCCTGGCGTACAGGTTCCTGTGTAAGTGGTTACTATAGATAGAACCGAGAACCGTGCGTTAGAACAGACATTGTGTTTCGGATTGTGATGTTTGTAATTAACTTTTGTTATGTTTAGATGTTTAGCCAGTGACAAGCAACACAACTGTCTTTAATAAGTGATGTGTGTTTGTTTGTTTGTTTATTTGTTTGTTTAAACTGACACTTCAATTGGCGAGTATGCCTCTTTGGTGACCTTTTTTGGTTGACCTTTAAGCACAGAAAGAAAAAGTGAAGTCAAAGACAATGTGCTAGCTGGGACCTGATTATTGGGGACTTCATAGGGATGAATGTGTCCCGATTGCACTGGGACCTTAATATGTATTACTTTTGTTCAGACATCTTGTCTGCATTTGTTTGAAGATGTTGCACACTCATTCTGATTTGGTCTCGACCTTTAAACACAACGAGACAAAGCGAAGACAAAAAAAGGTAATGAATGCGTGACTACTGAGGACCTCACAGACATGAATGCGTTTCTCAGTTGCAGCGAGACCTTGATGTGTGTTATTTCAGTCCAGAGATCTTGTCCATGTCTGTTTGACATGTTAATGCCCTCTCTTTCTTTTTTTATTTTTTTTTGGTGTTGACTTTTAAGCACAAGTAAACAAAACAAACACAAAAAAGGTCCTAGCAGAAATCTGATTATTGAGGACCTAGTAGGGATGTCTCTCAGTTTTAACAAGAACCTGACATGTTATCTCGGTTCAGGCCCCTTATCAACATTCGTCGACAATTCTTACACCTTTTTTGTTTTTTGGTGTCAACCTTTAAACACAAGGAAACGAAGCACAGATAATAAGAAAGTAGCATGGACCTGGTTATTGGGGGAATGTGTCTCTCAGGTTTAGCAAGACCTTGACGCGTGTTATCTTGGTCCAGGCTTCTTGTCCACATTCGTTTGATAAGTTCGTGCCCTCTCTGTCTTTCTCTTATGCTCTCTAAGAAGGGAAGTATAGCAATTAAGAGATGCCATGTGCTGAGACAGGATCTATTTAAAGGGTAACCCTCATCAACCCCGTCAGCTCTGATGGGACCCACGTGATTCAGCTGTGTCAGTGACTATCTGAGCGTGCGAGAATGTGCTGGCCAAACTGTAAAGCCAATCAAATGCTGCTTTGATATGTGTAAGAGATTATTGAGTGTCTTTTTTTTTTTTTGGAGAGCCTCTCATCTTTTTTCTAGACTTCAAAGTTTGAACTTGGTCAGATGTTTGATGGGACGAGTCAGTTTAAAGCAACTTTGATTCAGATTACTTTGTTGCAGCACTTCAGTTGATGGGATCATTCTGCGAAGGACGACTGGATTTATTTGTTTGAATGTCGACTGATCTGTGATGTGTTCACTCCGCTCCCCCGCCATGCACTCATAAACCTCATGTTCAACCTCATGTCCGTTTTGCCCTGCCTTTTCCTTTCTCTACTTTTCCTGTTCAGATCTACCCATTGAAAAAATGCAAGTCATTTCCTTGGATAGCATAGCTGGCCTAAAATAACAGGGGACTAGCCGAGCGAGGCACTTTGCTGGAGGGCTGACTCTTCCATCCATCAGTAAATCAGCCTGTCTAAATGATGCATGCAACAATTAAGACAGGAATTCAGTCCAGCCTTTATGTCGTATGTGTATGTGTGTGTGTGTGAATCTGTGTGCACAGGTGCAAGGGAACATTCTTGACCGGTGTGTAAGTAAGAAAATGTATACAGTAGGCATGCCAGTTGTGCCACTTTGATATTATAACCCGTCGACCCTGTCTATTTTTTGCTATCTTCATGGCAGGATGAAAGGTCGCACAAGGTGAAGTCCTCCCGCAGGGACAAGGGTAATCGACTCCCTCTAATTTAAAAAGCAGAAGGGAGGTGGGAGGGTAAAGAAGGGGAATGAAGGAAGGAAAGAAGGGGTGAGGTTAAGACTTGGTGCCAGCGCGGTTCAGGCTCGGCGCCAAAGGCCTCAGGCTTCAAGTCTGAACTTTAAGTACAGTTTTTTCAATACATAGCTTGAGAAAAGGGTTAGAAAGTCACTCTCGTGCTAATTTGAGAGAAATTTATGTTGTCTAGCTTCGAGAGAGAAGTATGGAAAAGTGTGTGGTGTCTCACAGTCAATGTGTGTGTGTGTGTGTACTGTATAGTGGTTTGGTTGGATTTTATTTGGAAGCTTAAACTTTCACTAAAACCAAAAATAAATCCTTGTCCTTGTGTTTGAGATGAAAGAAATGGCCAATGTACATGAACCGTTCCCCTCAGGAATGCTAATCATGCTAATAAAGGATCCCCCACATACACAGTGCTAACCATAATAGCGTTTTGGAACAACATGCTGTATTCCATTCAGCTTTTTCCATCACAGAGTGCCTGTGTAAACTTCCTCCCAGTCCAAACAAGACTGGATGTTTAGATAGCACCTCATTTGTTCTTTCAGCATCAAGGCAGCGTAGCTCTAATTTCAGCGGAGGCTAATTTAGGTGCTATAACGAGTTGACCTGCTACTGAAAATATTTAGCTAACCTATAACTGTTAGCTAGAGAAATGTTTTTGTGCAAAAATACCAGACTGTTTTTCATTTTTACTTTTCACTTTGCTGACTGATCCTGACTGTCTGATTATTGGTGTTGTCTTTAGTTCAACTATGAACACAGTGTACAGCATTAAAAATGTAATTTTAAAATAGGATACTATATCCATTATTCTTACCATGCACTAACTAGCTGCCCCTATATTACTTCGGTTTTACCATATACTCGCTTCTGATTGGTCAATTAGGGCATTTTATTGCCTACTGTTTCTATATAGCAATCCATTGCTATGTATAACAAATCGTTGATATGTATAACAGACCGTTGCTATGTATAACAGACCATTGCTATGTATAACAGACTGTTGATATGTATAACAGACCGTTGCTATGTATAACAGACCGTTGCTATGTATAACAGTCTGTTGATATATCTAACAGACCATTGCTATGAATAACAGACCTTTGCAAATTATAAAAGCCCACTGCTATGTATAACAGACCGTTGCTATGCACTAACTAGCTGCCCCTATATTACTTTGTCTTTACCATATACTCGATTCTGATTGATCAATTAGGGCATTTTATTGCCTACTGTTTCTATATAGCAATCCATTGCTATGTATAACAGACCGTTGCTATATCTAATAGACCATTGCTTTGAATAACAGACCATTGCTATGTATAACAGACCGTTGCTATGTATAACAGACCGTTGATATATCTAACAGACCATTGCTTTGAATAACAGACCGTTGCTATGTATAACAGACCATTGCTATGTATAACAGACCGTTGATATATCTAACAGACTATTGCTTTGAATAACAGACCATTGATATGTATAACAGACCATTGCTATGTATAACAGATCGTTGCTATGTATAACAGACTGTTGATATATCTAACAGACCATTGCTCTGAATAACAGACCATTGCAAATTATAAAAGCCCACTGCTATGTAATAATAGACCGTTGTTACGTATAATAGACTGCTGTGATGTATAACAGACATTTGTTATGTTACAGCCCATTGCTAATTATAACAGCCCATTGCTAATTATAACAGCCCATTGCTAATTATAACAGCCCATTGCTATGTATAACAGACTGCTGGGATGTATAACAGATCGCTGCTATGGACCACATAATTACTGGAAGCAGTAAGTTATTTTTAAATACATTAAATGGTTAATAAATTAATATTTTGTCAAATATATAGATTTTTTTACTACATTGCCACATAATAAGCAAGATAACAAACAGCACGTTGGTCAACATTTGACAATAAGCCATTTCTGCATGATTCAAGACTCCTCTGCTCATTTCTGGGTCATGCATCACTGTGTCTGGGTTCATTTCACAGTAATGTCCTCACACACTTTTTTAGGCTAAAACGGTTTCCAGTGTCCAAACCATGGAACTGTGCAGCATCACTGAAATGTCTAATTCATCTTTGTATTTCTTCACCCCTGTTTAAACACTATACATCCACTAGACTACAATATATAAATACTATCACTCTAGTGGACAAATAAATCCACTTTGTTGGTAAGCACCCATACTGTATATTGTACATAAATGCTGTCGGTAAGCAACTGAAAGAACATATTAGAGGAAAAGAAAAGGAAGAGATTTAAGAAAGAGCGAAATCCGGTTATTGAGAGAAGCCAGATTGAAGGATAACTCTAATCCGTTTTTATTGTTATGGTGTCTGTTGGAACAGCGTTTGTGGTCATTGCTATCGCTCAGCAGAGCTTAACTCAATTATCCCACAATTCTGTCATCAGGAAGAGCAAAATCTTTTCCGGCTGCACATTGGGTTTGGTTGAAATATAGCATCATTTTTGTCACAGGAAACCGAGCAAAGCTTTTCATAGCAGAACTGGAATGGATGTACGTGTTTGGGAGATAAAGCTGTAAAAAAAATTATTTCTGGTCCCTTAACAAATATGCATATTTAAATAATAATAATAATAATAATAATTTCAATTGACTTTCCATGACTGTTAAACATGGCAACATCGTCCCAGCAGTAGGTGAATGTACAAGAATTTCCCAAGTCTAACTTTAAACAGTGTTAGTTTTTACATACACTGCATTTATTATGTGCAGCACGGTGGCACTGTGGTTAGTACATCCGCCCCACAGCAAGAAGGTCCTGGGTTTAAGTCCTGGGCAGGACGAAGGCGTTTGGGTGGAGTTTGCATGCTCATGTTTTCTTTTGGGTACCCCGGATTCCTCCCACAGTCCAAAGACATGCACAGTAGGCTAATTGGCTGGTCCAAATCGCTCCGAGGTGTGAGTGTGAGTGTGAATGGCTGTGCGTGTTTTTGCTCTGCGTTGGACGGGTGAGCAGTTAAGGGTGTATCCTGTCTTCGCCCAGTGTCAGCAATGTCAGTATCCTTAACGCAACCCTAGTAGGATAAAAGACAAAAAGAGTCGTCGATGAGTGTATTGATAGAGAAAATTAACATTTTTAGGAATACAAAGATCGTTTTAGATCCCTAATAAGTAAGACAGATGTGACGCTGGCAAGGAAAATTTCTTGGATGATCACATGACTACAGCAGCAGGTGTTAGTTTGAAATCTACCCTGTCGTCGCCTGAACCTTTTGGAAGCATAAACTTTAGCCATGCAGTGTTTATTTGAGGTAGGCCCTGTGCGTCATCCCTGTACGCTTCACTTTATCTGAAGCGGCGCTCTCCTTCTGCTGATCAGTGGCGATCGAAGTGGGGGCGAATGCGTAGCCTGAAGGTCAACAGAAGCACGAAAAGCACAGGGGGGAAAAAACAGCTGCCACTCTACTCCGCTGTTCAACGCAGGCTCAGGGCACTATCGATGTGTGTGTGTGTGTGTGTGTGTGTATGTGTGTACACATGTACACACTTCAGCTCAGTCAGCTGTTCTCCAGCAATATGAAATTATTTCTGGGTCCTTCTTCTTCACATATTGTTTTTATTCAATACCCAAGGGCACCTCTGTGGCGCATGATACCTCTTGACATTTGTTTAATATTCTGAAGAGGTACACTCTCGGTCCAAGGACTCACACACACACACACACACACACACACACACACACACACACTGCGCATAATCTCTAGCGATATCTCTCTTTCTTTCTCTCCCACTCACCGCACGTAAAATTAGATTAGTGATCAATATGGTGGGTGCGGAAGCTATTATGTAAGTCCGAGCCTCTGGACCCTGTAGGTGTGTGTGATGTTTTCAGAAGTCATTCACGTGTTACGTAAGTCAATTTTACACACTTGATTGTTTTAGCGCTGCTTGAATGGGCTGCAAAAGGAATTTATTCTTCACGTAGTGCATCTGTGATGGATTAAAGAACAAGAGGATTTTCTCGTCTGGTGTCTCTGAGGGTGCTTTTGCATACGAAGTTCGTTTAAATCGAACCCTGATGCATACCCGCGTACAGACCAAAACAGTCGATCCCCGAATTTCAGCTAAGTGATCGCACTCCGCTTTCAAGACAGTACCAGGAAGGTTCTGTTATCCGCAAGGGTTTCAGCTCTGACCTGATCCTGGTGCAGGAAGTGAACCAAACATATATACATATATAGCATTTATTATTATTATCATTATTATTGCAATCACTCATTTACTCACTTACTCATTTGCCAAACAGCTTAATCCTACTAGGGTTGTGAGGAGGCGAGCGTCTCTCAGCCGGCAGTCCATCGCAGGGCCAACACACACACAACCATTCCCACTAATGCTCACAGCTAGGGGTAGTTTGGAACAGTCAATTAGCCTGCATTTCTTTGGATTGTGGGAGTAAACCAGGGGACCCGGAGGAAACCCATGCAAGCATGGAGAGAACATGCAAGCCTCACACAGAAACCCCCAAGCTGAGCCCTGGACTTGAACCCAGGGCCTTTTTGCTGTGAGGCGGACATTTTAGCCACTACACCACCATGCCGCCCTTGTTGTTGTCACATTCCTGAAATTTAAGAGGTACGCGTTCTTACCATCAAATACCTAAAGGTAGAGCCGGATAACACGGAGTCTCACTACAAATACAGTCAACGGCACCAGGTGATGCTAAGACCTGGAGTCCTGCTCCTAGCAGCAGGACAATTAAGCTTTTATTAGAATAAGTCTAGAATTATCTAAAAAGCGATCTGGCTACTGTTAGCATGATAACCTTAAGTGTTTAGGTTAGAAAGGAGTCTCGCTCGCTAGCCACACTTCTGGGTTTGGCAGACCAGTTCTTTGATCGCCTTCATCAGACAACACCGAGAACCACAAAATGTTTTCTGCAAGTTTTCTTTTCTTTAATTTAAATCGTTTATACATCCCCAGCTCTGTGTTCTCCTACACACACATAATCTGGCACTTTATCATTAACACACTTATCTGGCACTGATTCATCTACACACACACACACACACCTGCCAAAGGTTGGTTTATTTCAGTAAATAGCAAACGCACCTCTCTCATTCAGACTCAACAAATGGAGTTATGGGTTTGAAATTGCCCACACACATACATGGACTTGCCACACACAGCCTCTCTTTCTCTCTCTATCACACACACACACACACACACACACACATACACACACACACACACACACACACACACCCGTGACCTATGCATGCTTGTTTTCAGGAAGTGTGAGGGAGTCAGGAAGCTGTTTAGCACAATATTGATCTCAGATGGACGCTGGAGACACAAATTAGACCAACATCCATTAATTTGTCTCAGTGTTGTCCTTTAGCGCTGCTCTGTTTACATGTTTCTCTATTTCTATCCATCCATCCATTCATCCATATATCTATCTATCTATCTATCTATCTATCTATCTATCTATCTATCTATCTATCCACCCATCCACCCATCCCTCTATCTATCCACCCTTCCCTCTATCTATCTATCCACTCATCCCTCTATCTATCTATCTATCTATCTATCTCTCTATCTATCTATCTATCTATCTATCTATCTATCTATCTAACTATCTATCTATCTATCTATCTATCTATCCACCCATCCCTCTATCCCTCTATCTATCCACTCATCCCTCTATCTATCTATCTATCTATCTATCTCTCTATCTATCTATCTATCTATCTATCTAT
>JAQMYF010000008.1:27792607-27806361 GCA_030014195.1 Neosilurus mollespiculum
CCATCCATCCATCCATCTATCTATCTATCTATCTATCTATCTATCTATCTATCTATCTATCTATCTATCTATTCATCCATTCATCTATCCATCCATCTATATATCTATCCATCCATCCATCCATCCATCCATCCATCCATCTATCTATCTATCTATCTCAGTTGATCATTAGCTCATTGGTAAACAACCCTTTGTTCCCAAAAGAAGCTGTTTTTTGTCAACCTAAGTTAAGAGGCGTTTTAGGAGATATTTAGGAGACATTAGAAATATTGCAGAATCATTTTTCATAGGTAGGAAATCTGATCATTGAATTATTGAAATACATTTTTTTCCCACTATGTAAGACACAAAAAGCTTCGATTCATAAACATTTTTAGATGTATCTCTTTTCATAGGTGCGAGATACAAGGGAAGCAATTATAGCGATTTTAAGATTAATTGCAATTTTAATGGCAAATATCTCTCACCTATGAAAAAGTACCACAAAAACAATTCAATTATTTAAAATAGAATAAAAAGCTATTCAATTCCAGATACCATTGTACTATTTCATAGGTAGGAGATACAGAGATTTAAAATTTGAATGAATTTTGTTTTTCTTCAATTTTTAAGTATCATATTTCCTACCTATGAAAAAGTACCAAAGATGTTTTACCTTGAATACCCTCTAAAATACTTATTCATAGCTAAAAATGATTCGTAACTGAAAACGCTAGAAATAAATTGTCCGTCCTGAAAAAAAACTTGACATTAGGGGTCTGTAACTCAAATATGGACCTAATATTTCAGATTATTCTTATTGGTACCAAGGGCAATCATTATGAAAAGTTCCATGAAAATCTGAGCCATGCTTGTACAGTAACCCCCCTGATTCTGGATGATATTCTGAGAAAATGCTTCTTAATATGATAATGAAGAGATAATGATAATGGGAGAAGGTCAGGGTTGCGATTTTAGTAAGAAAGTTGAGCCTTCAGATGTGCCAACATTTATGGACACGCTATAGCATTTTTTTCTCACCCAGAAAATTATGCATTTAGGCTTTTTGAGGTTTTGCAACAAATTAAATTTGCCATTCAATGAAATCTAGTCACAGATGTAGAAAGGAAACAGCAGCATTCAAAATAAGTGGGTTTCTGGTATAAGAATAAGAACAGCAGACACCCAATGATCAGCATACCAGGTACATGTTTGTTAAGAGGCCGAAAGTGACCTGGGATTATCACAGTAGCAAAGAAGCCAAAATAAACCCTAAGATTGGGTCACTTTGGTAAATACAGTTTCTGAGTAGCAGCATGACATCTTCTGAATTTCACCACCTCAGCTGTGATTCTATGAAGAGTCTATTTGTTCTGCTTGTTTAAGTTATTCTTACATTTTAAAAATGAAATAGAAAACCCATAGAAAGTGATAGAAAGTAAGGTCAGTACTTGGAAATTCCAAGCCAAGGAAACATCAAGGCTGAGGTCTGGAATTTTCCTGTACTGACCGAGCTAACGACATTATTAAGTTACTTATTATATGACATTTTTGTCACACCACCACCACCACCACCAAAAAAGGCAAAAATTTAAAAAGGAAGTAAAATATGTTGTCCAGTATGTCCAGCAATTTTCATTTGAAATGAGACTGGAAGCAACACAACGCCTGCATCAACAACACAACTCTTGCTTTCATAAATTTTGAGATTTATATTCCGTAAATGTAAAGCTAGATGTCAGGTTTGTTTTTGAATGTGTCACAGAAAAAGAAAATTTTGATTCTGTAAAAAATACTGACTGGGATATCCCGGCTACTCAACAACCAATTAGATCAAGTGTACAGTCGTTGTCATATAATAATATTTAATTTCGGACATCCAAGTGTAAAATGTGCTGCGGTGACCTGTTGGATCGTTCAGGGTATACTCTGCCCTCGCCCAGAGTCGGCAGAGATGGGTGCCAGCCTCCCTGCGACCCTAATTAGGATTAAGCGGTTCAGAAAATGACTGAATCAATGAATGAAGTTGAAATAAGGACAAACTATTTACTGTCTAGAAGTTGCACAGGTACACTTTAGACTCCTGAACTGATGTTTCTTTACCATGTCAGTAGTTTTTTTAGACTTAAAAAAAAATATGTTAAATTATTTATTATTTAAAACAAGTTTACCAGCTCTTGTTAAGCAGTAGACCCCCAAAATAAACCTCACATTCATGCTGGGCATTCTGGATATTCTGCAGTTTCTTCAGAAAGCAAGTTCTGCACATCATTTCAAATTTCATGGAAGGATGTCTATCATGCTGCCAAAATAACATACAATTCAGCTGTCCTTATGCTCTATTCCCACTGGGACATTACTATCCATGAGTGCAAATGCTACCCTAAAATAAATAAATAAAGTTCTGCCTACCTCGGCAGCTTCTTCCAAAGGTATGCAGGGTTCGTCAAAATTTCTTTCATAACAACATAATGAGTGTTGAGCTTTGCACCCAGCTAGCTATGATAAATTGGTGTTCATTTCGGAGTAAAAGAGATGAACAGGCACCTTTTTAAACATGGACTGGATTGAAAGTGTACCGAAAGATCGAGAGTTCTCAATTCTGATTGGTCAGAAGGTTTCTTGGTGTTTTGCTGATGTTTTGGAGCTTTATGGTTTTATGAGAAACAGATACGTATCTTTGCCTGGTCTTACAGTGACTTAAATAAATATTCACCCCCACTTTAAATCTCTCTGTACAACCAGGAAGTGATGTTGAGAATGATTTCAGTTAACATGGGAATGATTAAAACATTTATGAAGTTTCCAATCGTGCACGATCCATATATTGACTGCCTCATCCACCTTTTTTATGAAGGGGAAACAAGACAGCAATTTTTTCAAGGTTTAACAAAGGCGAAGAAGAGAAAGTACTGTACTGTTGCTCGTGCATACGCAGGGGCATCTTAACATGCTCAGAGGAAACCAATATCCACCCCATGTATGCATTTAATCACATACACCCATGACTGGCTAGGGTCACTTGTGAGTGACAGGGGAGAAAACGTATACCATCCCTTTCTTTCTGAGAGCTCATCCAATCAGCTCTCATGGAACCCTGACCACAGATGGCTGCAGGCATCAACCGAGGCTGAGAACTCTCAGATGGTCGTAGCCATTTCCCACCCATCATATACCAGCCACCGATCATCAAGGGCGAAGGCAAGCAAGAGCTCCCTCTGAGGCATGTGATGCCTGCTGATTGCATCTTCTAGTACTGTTGCTCATGTATATTCAGGGTCAGCGTAACATGTTTGGAGGAAAGCACTATCCGCCCCATGTATGCATTAGCTCAGAGACACCCACGTTTGGCTAGTGTCACTTATAAGTGACAGGGAAGAGAAGGTATGCCATCCCTTTCTTCCTTAGAGGTCATTTAATCAAATCTCATGGGTCCTCGGCCACGCACCAACCAAGGCTCGAACTAAGAAGTCTCAGATGGCCTAAGACTGCATTTTTTAAGTGATACAATGCAAAGTCCCTCTGCAAATCACATAACAGAGGTTAGGATTCCTTCTTTAATGAAATTCAAACTTCTATTTTTGTCCTCGCACTTGCTTTTTAACACCTGTTGAGATCCACGGTCTTCAGTGACGGTATGCTGGGATTCTAGGAATGTCACACTACCCTTATAGATAATACAGTGTTAGTAAAAAGGTGTGTTGAGAGCGAAGAACTGCAGTCTCAGCAAGGTAACGAATCCTAATCCTTGGTTATCTGCTTAACCCAGAAACTGACCTGCTGCTACTGCAGCTACGTCTAAGAAAAAACATGATCCCATTCAAGCTTGTTGTTTCAAGGGCATTGAATTCAAAGGTAGAGGGGTTTTTTATTTTTATTTTTTTGATGATGCAAGGAATATGAGTAGATGAACAATTCCCCAAGGGTGCTGTAAAAGCAACAGGACCTGAATGTCAATGACAAAATGATGTGCTGATGGTCCAGGAGAAACGATGTGTTTTATATACCCAACAGAGGCATACTGTTCAAGGGAGATTTTTTTCCCTGCATCTAAAGCAGGGAAATATAATGAGGGACATTATAAACCACAACATTAATAGATTTCACAGCCATATCCTAACAGTGCACCAGCCTGAGATTCAAGGACATGATATTGCTCTTGCTATTAACACCCAGGCTATTAAGTTGAGGCAATATGGTCTATATGACCTGCAGGAATTTTAAAGAAATTCAAACACGGGGAAACCATACAAACTTCACACAGATATGCCCTAGCCTGGGACTTGTACCCAGGACCTTCTTGCTGTGAGGCGGATATCCTAACCATGCTAACCACACAATACCACCGTGCCACCCCACTATGTAATCGTTGGACCCAAATTCTCCTGGCTTCTCCAGAGAGAAATGCCCTTGCCAAACCAAGGACTTGAACCCAGGACCTTCTTGCTATGAGGCAGATGTGCTAACCTCTACACTACCATGCTGCCCTCATCAGAATAAAGATGAATGAAAAACATAATAAAAAATTGCAATACAACTTAATTTGCTTGGCTAAACAACCAATCAGAGTACTCGCTCAGTGCAGTTCTTTGAGAGCTGACTAGCTGACTGATAATGGCACACAGAAGATTGAAACTGACAGTTGACAGCGTACCTTTGCTTCCATGTACCTATTGCGTTTGACACAGATATGCCACCAGGGTCAAGCTGAGTCAAGTCCAAATCTTTGCGAAATCCGTTCATAAGCAGTGTCTATTGGTCTGAAAGAAGGATTTGCTCTCAGGATGGGGAGTAGCGTTGACCTGGGGCACGAGCTAAACCGTAATGTGAGTTGCGCTGTCGTGGCTGAACGATATTGCTGAAATGTGAGCCGTGTAAGTCCCTGAGTCAAATAAATAACACAGAGTCAAGAGATGGAGCAAGCCCCAGTGGAGCTGAACTAATCCCACTCTTTACCTCGGTGTGAGTGTGAGTGTGTGAGTGCACATACTGTGCGCTCACCACTGCACAGAGATCAGACAGTCGTCCAGATACACACACTAACATTCAGACACAAATATGGACATTGGCATGCTAACACGCTGTGACCCAGAGCTCCCTTTCAAAACACACCGAGAATGGAATTCAGTGTCGCAATCTGTCACTCCCTCTCCCTCTCTCTCTTTCTCTCTCACTTTCCTGTCTACACGCGTCCTTTTTCAGTCTCACTCCTCTTTCTCCTACACATTCTTTCGTCCCTCTAATAAGCACTTGCTGGCGGTACAGCGGAGTCTACGTCTTTAGATTCTTTGCAAAACATTTTCATACCTATCTTTTTTCCTTCGCTTTTTAGCTCGACTTTTTTTTTTTTTTTTTGATATATTGTATTAATCCCGCAAGGGAAATTATTTTCTCTGCATTTAACCCATCCAAAGTCAGCACACACATGTAAACAGTGCGCACACACACACATACACACACACTCGGAGCAGTAGGCTGCCACACACCTTGGGGTGCCCGGAGGGCAGTTGGGGGTTAGGTGCCTTGCTCAACGGCACTTCAGCCATGAAGGTGGAGGAACAGAAGGTGGAGCTCTCTCTCCCTGCTTTTTCCTGCTGGTTCAGGAATCGAACCAGCGACCTTTCGGACCCAAACCCGATTCTCTAACCATTAGGTTACGGCTGCCCCGACTTGGCTGAGGGTCGGATGTTGAGAAGAGAGGTAGCTGTGTGTCTGATATATTTCTTCCAGGAATCCTTTTAAAGGACATTCACTTCCCAGGAAATTAAGGAATTATATTTATATATATATTTTATTATTGTTTTAATTTATTATAACTCATTCATTCATTTTCTAAGCCGCTTAATCCTAATTAGTGTCACTGGGAGGCTGGCACCCATCTTAGCTGACTCTGGGTGAGGTCAAGGGTACACTCTCGACAATTAGCCAGGCCATTGCAGGCCCCAGTGTTATTTATTGGAAACAAAATAAAATCAGCCATGATGTCTTTCTGAAACCGTTTGCTTACTCCTGTCCATGAATGTCAATGATTCCTGCACCGGGTGCCATGATATTAGTAAACATCACTATCTTTGGATAAATGAGAGCATAGAACACTTGATCAGGGACTTTTCCACTTTGTACGAGTCAGTACATGCACAAAATCGTTCGTCCGGTCACATGGCCTTGTTATTGTTATTGCTACTGTAAACAGACACAGAACCAAAACAAGATGTAAAATAGACCACAGGGGTCCAGATGCTTCTGCTGAAAGGACCATTTCACATTATGCCAGTAAAGAGCAAGCATAGCAAGTTTGAAAGCCCCAGCTTCAGCACACGGCAAGTAAATGTCCGGAAAGCTCATGCATTCATTCATTTTTTCCTGGACGAGGGCAGAGCACACCCTGGACAGCTCACCAGGCCACCGCAGGGCAGAATCACGCTGACGGCAACTCAATGGCCTACTCTTTATGAAAGACAACAATGGTTCTTTTACATGCCTCTCTCCACAGACAGTGAGAGACATGGCTGGCCTTTGATAACCCAGTTAGCTGCACTGGGGGGACAGTGACAACCCGGTGATAGTGGAGCTTGAACCCCCGACCTTCAGATCAGTAAGCCAGCACCCTACCACCGGACCACCACTGTCCCCTGTCCGGAAAACCTAATATACAGTTTTGCCTCTGTGACCTTGAAAAGTAGGCTAAGCTCACTCACACACAAACTCATCCTAGCACTCTTAGTAGTGAGCCAACATACCAAGTTTGAAATCCCCAGCTTCAGCGAGCAGCCTGTAGATGTTCACTAAGTAAAGTCAGACAGACGGAACCCATTCCTATAGCTCCTGAGCCACTTTGTGAGCAGGAGCTAAAACAGGTGAAAAAGACATACTAAGAAAATCAGTTTTGCTGAAAAGAATGATTCATGTGGTCAAGAAAAGCATTTTGTAATTTGAGGCATGGTAGCAGTTAATAGCTACAATAGCATTTAGTGGGAGAAAAAAAAACTTTCATAGCTTCAGGTTGTTTCTCTTTAACGATAGGAGATCCCTAATTTGCTTTTTCATTTCTTCCATAAATAATCCTGCAGTCTGAAATCCTGTGGCTGAGAGGACTTGGACATGAGCAGGTATCACTTTCCAGCTCGAGTGCCAGCTTGGGTGTTGGAATGAATGAATCAGTCAGATTTCGGGAATCAGTAACCGCTGATAAGCCACTTGGAACTGGATAGCAAACAAACCCTCAAAAAGGCATTTGCTGAACCATTTATCTAACGAGCTTTGCAGGGAGGCTTGGATCCTATCTCAGCCAACTCTGGACGAGGACAGGGTACACCCTGAACAACTCACCAGTCCACTGCAGGGCCAAAACACAACCTTTCAAATTACACAAAGTTGAGAGACCCAGTCATTACACTCACACCTACGGGCAATTTGAAACAGCCAAATTAACCTAATGTGCATGGGTGGAAACCGGAGGACCCAGAGGAAACCCACTCAAGCATGGGAAAAACATGCAAACTTCTCATATTTCAAACACCCTCACCAAGACCCGAGACTCGAACTCAGGACCTTCTATGCTAACCACTACGCCACCGTGCCGCCCTCCTACCAAAATATTAACAGCGTTAAAGTTAATTAGTAGGAAAAAAACAAGTTTTGGGGAGTCAGAAGTTCTGCTGCTTTCGGCATTTATATCGAACTCGAATAAAAGACTCGGTGTGTTATTATAATCAGTCATATATTCTAAATGTTTATTTTTTTATTGTTTATTGTACTAATCTGGTTTCCTGGCTTTAAACACTTCTGCCGGCATAGTTTGTGAGGCTCTTTGTTCATGTGCACTTTAAATAAACAGAGCTGTTACTCTGAGCTGTAAGGCCGATGACAAGGCCTGAGACAAGCACAGGCACACACTCTGACACACACGCTCATAAAAGCGTATAAAAGCACACATTCACACACACACACACACAGTTCAGCCTACGGTCATCCCAGTGTCTCAATGTAGAAACATGGACAGTCACAACTTTACACTTACAATAAATGACCCTTTTTTTTTTTGCTTATGCCTCAGTGGTGTTAAATTCTTCATCCTGATTGGTCCCAAGCTGTCAATCGATTTTCTGCAACGGAAACTCTAACAGTCATTCAGACAATAAACAAATCCAAATAATTGTTAACTGACTCATTATTTTAATATACTGCATTTTTATTGCCACATCCTAATCATACTACTACCATTTTTTTTTTTTGCCATATATGGCAGTGTCAAGGGTTTCTCAGAAATGTTCCATGACATTAGATGTAACAACAAAGGGTTATATAACTTTTTCTTTAATTGCTTTAGAATTAATGAGTGACTCACTGGACATTATATTGATGATTACAAGGCTACTTGCAAAATATTGATCCAAACATGAGCACCTGGAGAGCGCAAACCTCCACCAAGCCCGGATCTTCTTATCCCATAATGTTAAAGGAACCTTTGAAAAATTCCTGCATCTGCCATTGAAATGAATACATACATGGATGACTTTTCACAGATAACAGTGTACACAGGTACACAGGGCAGCACGGTGGCGTAGTGGTCAGCACGTCCGCCTCACGGCAAGAACGTCCTGGCCTCAATTTCTACATTTCTGTGTGGAGTTTGCAGGTTCTTCCTGTGCTTGCATGGTTTTCTCCAGGTACTTCGGTTTCCTCCAACAATCCAAAGACATGCCCATTAGGTTAACTGGCTGCCATTGCCCCTAGGTGTGAGTGTTGGTGTGTGTGTGTGTGTGTGTGTGTGTGTGTGTGTGTGTCGCCCTACGATGATCTGGCGAGCTGTTCAGGGTGTTCCCTGCCTTTGCCCAGTGTTGGCTGAGATAGGTACCCTAGTAAGATTAAGCAGTTCAGCAAATGAACAAATGACTGGGAAAGTACACTGCGCCCCCTGATGGGCCTGCTGTAATATGACGCTTTAAAAAAAAATCTCAGCATGTTAAAGAATCATTTAAACAATTCCTGGATCCCAAATTTGATGTGGATCATCAGCAAGAGTCTTCCATGTCTAAAGCCCTACCTCTGGTGGAGGTTTCATGCTAATCCTGCTAACAAACAAACACTCACATGGAGAGTGAAGCAGAACCTCCTCAGGGGACGTAAAAAGGAGTTTTATTATTAGAAAAATGATTTCTTCCATTAATGATATGATATAATGAGCTCCATAGCAATGATGTGTTATACAGTACTTAGCACGAGTCCTAACAATGTTCATCGTGTAAACACTTCCTACAGCAACACCTCACCAACTGGTTTATTCCTTTCTTTTGAAACATTTGCTAGATTTTACATTCGAGTATTAAAAGGCTACGAGACTCAGAGGGAAGCAAATAGATTTGTGCAGCTCGGCGCGTGAAATCCGCTTGAGTAAGTTGTGGCGGGTGGGCTGTGGATGTTTTATTTGTCTTGGATAGACATGCTTGCTTTGCAGAAGCTTCCCTCAGCTGGCAGCACATGCGCCCATTGACACACACGTGCAGCCTCGCTTTGTAACACAATCACATCCCTTTGTGTCGCTGCACACCAGTTTCTTCTGTCCGTCTAACAGTCTTAAGAGCAAAAAAGGTCTTCGGTTCCTTTATGAGCTTAAAGAGCACCGGTATTGGTCATCGTTACAGCATAATTAGTGCATAATGTGATACGTTACATAGTGATACAGAGCTTATTTTAACATAAATGACCATAAAAAGCACTATAGTGGCAATTTTATCTCGTGGATTACTAGCAGAAGCTGAACCAGTGTGAAGCAACCATTTTTTCCCAGAAGTGACGTGAACGTTGGGCCGTGAACTTGCCGTGAACGTTGGGCCGGGTTGTCCAGCGCAAGTAAACAAACAGTGCACAACATATTAGGTGATAAAACTCCCCTCATACCAGTGGGTCTCATCTTTTATTGGTTCCTTTTGGCGAGGCGCTGTTCCCGTCCGTCATCATCCTTTGACTTTTTATGAAGCAATTTCGTACAAACAGCATCCGGTTTTAGACATAAAAGCTTGGGCTTCGTGCCAAGTAGTTCTGTCTGGAGGTCACGCCGATAGCAGGTTGTCTTGAAGACTACCGAATTGCATCCGAAAGGAAACGTTTTCAGAGTACTGCCTGTGCCAGTGTTATGTTTTTTTGTGATTTCTGTGCTTGTTGTTTGTGCAGCCGTATGCTTTGCACTCTGCCATTTTCCTGGAGACACACAGCTCAGCACTGGCCGATAACGTGTTCTCTTAGACTGGTGTCTGCTGCATGCAGCCCAGCCAATAGGACCAAATAACACAGTCACGTCACCACCAGGGCTGGAACAGCCAATGAAGAAGGCAACAGGTCGCTGCGCATGCCTAGTAGTAATAGTAGTGTGGCAGCACTCGCACGAACTTGACAAGAAGTAAAGACTAATGTTGCCCAACAGAACTGTTGATGTCATAGGCGATCATTTTAAAGAGCTAGCAATACAAATTCACCACGGGTACCCTTTAAAAACAGTGTCATGAAGATGTTGGATTAGAGTGAATTTTCCCACCAATAAAAGGAGGGCAGAGCAAATTCTGGCCAGAGACAGGGAGAGATATGAAAGGAGAGATAAAAAGATCGAGATAACAGAGGATGAAAAGAAATGAGTCCACATGCTACAATTACAGAGCCTCAACTATTAAGCAATCAAACGGATAAAAAAGAAAAGAGGAGGATAAAGAGGAGGAGGAATGAGAGGAGAATTCCATTCCCCGGTGCTATTCAGGACTTTTCAATTTAGCCCCCGATGAACGTAATGAGAAAAATAATTATGACTAAAAGCCATCACGTTCCGCCTCCATTCCACTGCTCTTCCATTAGAGTTTTAATCACGCCACACTCCTCTTTCAAACGCAATAAAAGTGTGTGATGGGGAGAGATGGAGATGAGCGTGTGTGAGTTAAAAGAGAATTAAATACCTAAGCTGAGATTACCTCCATGTTAGACAGACAAGAAGACAGAAAACGTCCGAGTGTTGAATTTTTTTATGTTTATTAGGTAAAATCTATGATTGTAGTCTCCTTGAACACCTTGGTACTTGGTAAAACCCACTGGAACAGGAAAATGATGATTAAAAGCAGCCCTGGGCTCAGCAATGGAAAGTTTTCATGAATACAGCAGCAGCATTTAGGTACAAGTCTATATATTCCTTCATTCCATCTACAAACAGAATATATTTCATTAGATATAGCCCAGGTGGCACAAGTTTTGGACATATCCGGTTAATCCCCCACCAGCACCACCGACCCCTTGTATCCAGTGCTACATCTCAGTCTCAAGGATTCTTTTCACGGTCAGGCCTGTAAACAGTAAGAGGACACCGGGACGCTCTTTTTGTCGTACTGATTAATGAACCCTCATTCGCCTGGGTAATTAGTTGCAGTCCTGTTGGTCTTGTACGCGCTAAAGCATGTAGCATCAGGAGGCTGGAGACGTGCCACGTTCTCACAACAGATCCGCGGTCAGCGGGCGCCTATTCATCATCGCAGAGCTTTGATGACTTTCCTTTTTGCTGACCTGCACCTGCTTGTAGAGGCTAAGCACAGGTTTACATTAATCCGATCAGCGTAATGAGATGTC
Source organism: Neosilurus mollespiculum (assembly GCA_030014195.1). Classification (NCBI taxonomy): domain Eukaryota; kingdom Metazoa; phylum Chordata; class Actinopteri; order Siluriformes; family Plotosidae; genus Neosilurus; species Neosilurus mollespiculum. The sequence continues at coordinate 27,804,191 of JAQMYF010000008.1, forward strand.
CACCTCTCTTGCGGCATGCCTCCTCCTTGCAAGAGTGCTCAGTGAGAAGCTCTGACCTCTTGAAAGAGCTTGAAAAATGTTTTTAATATGTTTTTATTACTGTTAATAACTTAAATGAATTGAGCAGTGAGGTAAAGCTGTTTTTTTTTTTCATACTGAAGTCTTGATTTATACGGATTTATTATTCTACTTATAATACAATCAACCAGACATGACTGAATAGGGTCTGTGCTTGGATTGTGCAAAAAAAGGCTGTCTGCTTCCATGAAGTAAGAAACCATGACCTTGACGCATGCTAGCATATTTAACACAGTCCCAAAGGGGGTTGAGTCAGGACTGAAGCTAAAATACGTGTGAAATTAGATGTTCCCCTTTAACACGCATGAAAAATGAAACATATCCTCCACTTGTCTTGCCGCATGCAGGGCACCAAGATGTTCCGCAGTGAAAGAGTGGACATGCTAAGATGTCAAGATGTTAGCTAGCATCATGCTAGCTGGGTGAGTGTGCTGACAGAGCTGTCTATTCGGTGGGAATAGATAAGAGAGGTCCGTCTGTGATCGCGCCTACCAGCAAGTGCGTTCGCTTCGTCAGACGGTTAGCAAGACAACTTGTCAGGGCTGGTCATAGAGCAGTCCAGTGCATTAGTAAGAGAAAAGCTCTGTTCATGTGTCATCATTAGGCAGAGTTTCTAATGACTGCTTCCTTGCACCAGATGCTCCTCCACTTTTCATCCTACCTTCACACTTCTCTTTTAACTTTAGTCATTTTCCTGCATTACTATTTTCAGGGATATAAGATTTATGCTCGTGGACGGTATACCAATAGCCCTGGGAGACTTTGCGGTGAATAAGAATTAAGCACTGTTTACTCACATGAGGCTTACGCTCAAATATATTAAACTAATACACCTCGGGAGAACCGCTTACATTTAAACTGCTTGTTTACTGATTGGTTGATTGGATATTTTATATACCGTGGACTCCCTGAAATATCAAAGGCCGCGTTTGTGTCTCACATGATCACACTGCTGGACACTGGTTGGTTTTGTCAATCTGATATCACTGGTGTGTTTCTGAAGCCTCAGGTTTATTACAGACAGGTTATGATTAGGATAAGATGGTTTCATGATGATGATGATGAAGATGACAATGATGTTGATGATGACAGTGATGATGATAACGATAAATGGTGATAATGGTGGAAATAATGATGATGATGGTGATAATGGTGGAAATGATGATGATGATGATGATGATAATGATGATTGTGATGATAATGGTAAATGGTGATGATGATGATGATGATAAGGAGTTCAATGATGAAAATGATGATTGTGGTAGTGATGGTGATGATAATGATAATGATGAAGGTGGTAGTGGAAAATGGTAATGATGAGGATGATGATGATAATGATTATGGTGAAGACAATGATGATGATGATGATGATGATTATGGTAAAAACGATGATGATGATGATTATGGTGGGGACAATGATGATTCTGGTGATTATGGTGAAGGCGACGACGATGATGATATTGACGGTGGTGATGATGATTATTATTGTGAAGATGATGATGATAATAATAATGATTGAAATGGTGATGACGATGATTATGGTGAAGACGATGATGATAATGACGATAATGATGATGACGGTGAAGAGACGATGAAGATGATGATTATGATTGCGGTGGTGATGAAGGATATGATGAAGATGATGATTATGGTGAAGATGATAATGATTGTGGTGGTGATGGTGGTGATGAAGGAAATGATGATGATGATGATGATGGTTATGTAAAGATGAAGATGATGATGGTGAAGACAATAATGATGAAGATGATGATGATTGTGGTGGTGATGGTGGTGATGAAGGAAATGATGATGATGATGATGATGGTTATGTAAAGATAAGGATGATGATGGTGAAGACAATAATGATGAAGATGATGATGATTGTGGTGGTGATGGTGGTGATGAAGGAAATGATGATGATGATGATGATGATGATGGTTATGTAAAGATGAAGATAATGATGGTGAAGACAATAATGATGAAGATGATGATGATTGTGGTAGTGATGGTGGTGACGAAGGAAATGATGATGATGATGATGATGGTTATGTAAAGATGAAGATGATGATGGTGAAGACAATAATGATGAAGAT
>JAQMYF010000008.1:27826631-27850411 GCA_030014195.1 Neosilurus mollespiculum
CTCTCTCTGTTGTCTCTCTCTCTGTGTGTCTCTCTCTGTCTAACTTTGTCTCACTCTCTCTTTCTCTTTCTCTCTGTCTCTCTCTCCCTCTGTCTGTTGCTCTCTCTCTCTATCTCTCTCTCTCTTTCTGTATTTGTCTTTCTGTCTCACTGTCTCTCTAGCATTCTCTTTCTTTCTCTCTCTCTCTCTCTCTCTCTGTCTTTCTCTCTGTCTTTCTCTCCCTCAGTCTGTCGATCTCTTTCTCTCTATCTCTCCCTCTCTTTCTGTATTTGTCTTTTTTTCTGTCTCACTGTCTCTCTAGCATTCTCTCTCTCTCTCTGTCCTTCTCTCACTCTCTCTTTCTGTCTGTCTTTCTCTCTGTCTCACTGTCTATCATTCACTCTCTCTCTCTCTCTCTCTCTCTCTCTCTCTCTGTCTATTGCTCCTATTCAGCCTTTTTACATACATTCACCAGCCACTTTAATAGGAACACCTGTACTAATGCAGCTATTCAAACATCCAATCATGCGACAGCATTAAATATTACAGACACAGATTAAGAGCTTCTGTCAGTATTCACTTCAAACCTAAGAATGGGGGAAATTATGATCTTAGCGACTGTAGCATGGGTTCTTGGTGATAGACGGGTTGATCTGAGTATTTTTGAAACTGCTAATCTCCTGGGATTATTCATGTTTTATATAAAATGGTGTGGAAAGCCATCCTGGTTCAACCTGGCAGGCTTGTCATGTCATGTCTCATCAGTGAAAAGCTGATAATATCAACAACCAAGACTTATCTCCTCTCATCTCATTTTGCCGAACCACTTAACGCTACTATGATCTCATCTGACACTGGGCGAAGGTCACCCTGAACAACGCACCAGACTATCGCAGCGCCAACACACAACTCACACTCACATCTAGGGGCAATTTGAAACAGCCATTACGCCTAATGTTCAAGTCTTTGAACTGTGGGAGGAAACCCAGCGGAAACCCACACAGGCATGGGGAGAACATGCAAATTCCATACAGCAACCTAGGACTAAAACCCAGACCTTCTTGCTGTGAGGCGGACGTGCTAATCACTACTCCACCGTGCCGGCCCTACAACCGAGACTCCACGTTAGAATTATAGTGAATCTCATGCTACACAGCTGTGCTTTTTACAAACTTATAGAAGGGAGTTTTCTACAGTCACACTAGTTAGTTCCTCTCAAGGTTCCTCTCAAGGTTTCATCCACATATCTCCTCAGAGAGATTTTTCTTGCTCGCATTACTATTGACTGGCATATTAGGGACATAGAGTTCATTACTGGCACTGTGGCGCAGTGGGTAGCACATCCACCTCACAGCAAGAAGGTCCTGGGTTCGAGTCCAGGGCGTTTTTGGGTGGAGTTTGCATGTTCTCCCTGTTCTTGCGTGGGTTTCCTCCATGTATTCCGGTCTCCTCCAACAGTTCAAAGACATGCAGATTAGGCTAACTGGCTGTTCCAACATGTCCCTAGGTGTGAGTGTAAGTTTGAACGGTTGTGTGTGTGTGTGTGTGTTGGCCCTGTGATAGACTGGTGAGCTGTTCAGGATGTACCCTGCCTTCACCCAGTGTTGGCTGAGATAGGCTCCCGGGAACCCTTAAAGATTAAACAGTAATATGTACAGTATATGTATGGCTCATCTGGTTCATAGCAAATTGTGAAAATGGTGAAGGCGGAAAGAGGTGCTATAAAAGAGTGATGAATAGGTGTTTACGCTAGTGAATAGTTAGAGGGAGGAAGGAGGGAGGAATCATAGTGGGGATGAGAGAATAAAGCATCCAACAGCCCACATCTAACCTGTGATTCACGTGGCATTCTCTCTCTCTCTCTCTCTCTCTCTCTTTCTCTCTGTCTCTCTTCAGATGTGAATGAAAATGAGATGGGATCCTGGTGCATAATTGCGTCTGTCTTTTTTCCGCAGGGCCGCTGCTCCAGAGAGAACTGTAAGTATTTGCACCCTCCGCCGCACCTAAAGACGCAGCTCGAGATCAATGGCAGGAATAACTTGATCCAGCAGAAGAATATGGCCATGCTGGCTCAACAGATGCAGCTGGCCAACGCCATGATGCCTGGCACACAACTGCAGCCTGTGGTGAGATGTGTTAACATACACACACACACATACACACACACACACACACCTACTGCACTTCCATAAGGAACCATTTTATAAACATCATCTAGAATAATGTATTGGCACCATTGCCCACATTCAGATATGTATGCATGCTGTGCCATATGACGTGCGGTAACCATAGGAATATTTTCGGCTCACAATCTCTACAGGTGTCGTCTCATTTTCACGTTAAGCGCTATGCGATACGAGACGGACACAAGGGCACAGCCCACATACAGACAGTCCCAGGTTCGGATTAGTTACTGAGCAGCACTGAATAGTGACAAAGCGGTATTACACTGAGCATTCCAGCTCCTTCCATGCTGACCCACACGTATTATCTCGAATTACCGTTCTGTACGAGGAACGTCACAGCAAAATGAGATTAAAGGGATAATCTGACACCAGATATCGCTAGCACAGTGAGCTAAGTAAGTCTATACTGAACCGAAGAAAGCATATTTCACAACAGATGATGCAACACAGTAGCCAATCAAGATTCAAGTGTTCTTTGAAGGCCAGACATACCGTATAAAGATCTATGAATGCATTCCAAATTATTTACAAACTGTAGTACAGGACACCTTGTTATAAATATTCATGTAATGAAAATGCGTTAGAGTTTAGCACGATCATTTGAATAAACAGAATTATTGAATACATGATTCCGATTGGTCAATTATGCCATGTCTATGGTCTTTTGTAGCGCTGTGCAACATTAACAGGCCATTGCTACGTGTAACAGACAATTAATGGACCACGTCATTAAAAGGAAGCAAGAATTTTCTTTTTACTCAATAAAATCGATTTTAAAAGCAGGTATGTAAGGTATAAAGCAGGATAATGAACAGTGGGATTGCTGCTTAGCATCAGGATCCTTCACCACAGTGCTGACCATCTCGATACATGCTATCCTGACTTAGAAGGCTCTGGACAAGGTGCACAACTACCAACATGATGATCGCAGTTTCGAATCCAGGGTGATGCCACAGCCATCCACAACCAGAAGTCCATGGGAGCTAATTGGCCGAGCTCTCACAAAAGGGAGGCATGGCATACATTCATCTTCCAGCAATCACCAGCCAAACATGGCCGTCTGTGAGCTCATTCGTAGAAAGGGGCGAGTAGCGATTTCTCTCTAAGAGTGTTAAGCTGCCCCTGCATGCGCATGCGCAGCAGGTCGCAAAAGATGAGGGGTGGCTGCATCGCATACCCCTCCCTAGTTGGTGGTGGTTGTATGTGGTAGAAAGGCAACACTTGATGGATGGGAATTGGACATGACAAAAAAAATTACATGAGAAAAATAAAAAAGAAAGAACTGGTATTCAAATTCATTATTTACATTTATGGCATACGCCCTTATCCAGTGCGACTTACAGTGATCTGTTTACATACAACTGAGGGTAAGGGGCCTTGCTCAAGGGCCCAACAATGGCAGCTTGGTGGAACTATGGATTGAACCACTAACCTTCAGATCATCGATCCAAAGCCTTAACCACTGATTCACCAATGCCATATACAGCACGTCCGCCTCACAGCAAAAAGGCCGGGGTTCAATTCCCGGGCTCAGGCGTTTCTGTGTGGAGTTTGCATGTTCTCCCCGTGCTTGCATGGGTTTCCTCTGGGTAATCTGGTTTCCTCCCACAGTCCAAAAACATGTACAGCAGGCTGATTAGCTGTTCCAAATCGCCTCTAGGTGCGAGTGTAAATGGTCGTCTGTGTGTTGCCCCTGCAGTAGCCTAGCGGGCTGTCCAGGGTGTACACCAGCCTGCCTGCGACCCTAATTAGGATTAAGCATCTTAGAAAATGAATGAATGAATGAGATTGAGTTCTAATTAAACTGAAGGCATTTCCAAGCCCCAAAAAATACACAAAAGCTGTCACACTTCCTGGAAATCTCTCTAGTATAATTAATTCAATACATTAAAAAAGACTTATAATGCGTTCTACAAAGTAGCACTGGGATTTCCGATTGCTTCTGGGCAGTATGGATACTAAGGATAGCTATATTTATATAATAAATATACGCTACATATGCATGTGTAATGCTTAATGGATGCATTTTTAACATATCAGTGATACCACAGATGCCACCCAATTCATGAAACCTTTTCTCCTCTATAATACATAAATTGTAGCTGAGGGATTATCAGGAAGAAGCGTCTTCAGAGAATTTTTATTCTTGATCATCCTATCAATAATTCAACATTAACAATTCATAAAGCGTAATCTAGATACACAGGCATTTTGTAATGTAAGGCATTTCCAGAATGTATTGATGTATCATGCTTTATGAATGCATTAGTGCTATTCATATTTTACTACGGATATAACCTTCATAGTAAGTGTTATGATATTTCAGGTTCCACCGAGCTTAGATTTTGCGGACTCTTCTTGAAAGCTACAAACGAACTGGAAAGGAATAACTTCTGTCCCAGAACTTTTGCCAGCCCAGCTCAGAGAACGTTCTGTTATGGTGTGGCACATGGACAAAATCTTTGTGTGGGAGTTACTGCGAATAGATCAGGATGCCTGAAAGAGCTCAGAAAAGGCTGGCATGTGTTGAAATGTCAGCTTTTAGAGATCTGAAGCAAAACACTAGGGTTGAGTTCCATCGGCTGATGGCGTGACACCCAGTTCCAAACAAGGCAACCTCTGTGCGAGGGGTGAAAAAGCTACTAAATTGGAGAACCCGACCGAGAGTCTGTTTCAGCTCTGTTCAGGCCACTTCATTTAAACCTTACCACAATGTGTGTCTGGAGTATGGCGCTAGTTACATTTATCCGTTGCCTTGTTTCCCCGTTGGCGCAAATCTTCGTGGATAATTCTGCCGAGCACACCCCCCAGGTCCTGGCCTGCCTCTTGACTTTCCCTCTTCATTACCACCTCATCCCTTGAATCCACCTCCAGCATCGGCACTGCCTCCAACTTTTGCGGCTCTTCAAGCCACCACTGCTTCCTCTAGAGCCTGAGTCCCTGCTTCCATTGCCAAATACAAAACCACAGCTGCCAGTTTTCCATCATTGTCGGTGATGCTGCTTTTGAAGCTGTTCAAGGGCTTTGAAACCACTTTGTGGTGCTTATAATTTTAAACCTTTCACAAAAGGACTCTGTTCCTCTCTTCTACTCTGCATAACTGGGTGCAGGTCATAAAACTGATTCCAGGAAATGGGTTGGTATGAACTGGGACAGGAGTTTTGGCAAACATGAAACAGGGAAATTAATTTAGGGTCTTTTCACTGTGGAATCCTGCTGATTCTGGGCTTGTTTTTGAGGTGTGGGATTCCATAATACAGCCATAACATTAAAACCACCTCATAGTTGGAGCAGTTGGTGCTACATTAAATCATAAGGTATCAGACCTCTTGTACTATCCTTCGCTAGTCTTCCCATGCTTATCAGTGATCCTTGGGCATCCATGACACTCCTGCCAGTTCAACGGTTGTCCTTCTTTGGACCAACTTTGGTAGGTGCTTACCACTGTATACCAGGAGCACCCCACAAGACCTGCCGTGCAGAAGATGCATAGTCGAACCCAGTCGTTTAGCCATCACAGTGTGGAGCTTGTCAAAGTCATTTAGATCCTTACACTTGCTCATTTTTCTTGCTTCTAGCACATCAGCTTCGAGAACTGGCACAAGAACATGTCCAAGCTCTTGTCAGAACAGGGAACTAGGGTAAAGAGGGTCACAGAGAAGAACAAGGCAGGAGAAAATTACAAATCAACAAGTCAATCTGTCACATCCAGGGCCCGTTTCTGCTGCTTTCCAGGCAACACTTCCCAGCATTTCTTGTATCTGTCTCAGTCACATGACTCTGGACACTAATGTCACGTAAATCATGTCACATGCTAACACACAACGTTTGCATAACAACAATATTGCAACGTTGCATAAAGGTCATAACTGTTTGGTTGCACAAAATGTCTGAAGAATGTGACAATGTTACATCATAATGTTTATCAAGAACATGTATACGACTTTTATGCACAACATTGTTTTGACTTTGCCAAAATGATGCACACATCCAGGCCTCTAGTACAGCGTAATCTAGCATTGTTAAGGACGGTGCAGTTCTATACCAGGATTTGTTTTCCTTACAGAAAATCAGACCGCAGTACATATGCATACAGTCCTAATGTTACTTTAACATTTTAACAATGTTATTAAGAGTCTACAAACAACGGTAGCGCAACATTTGTGCAACGTTGCTCAAACAGAAATGGCTAGCCGGGACACCCGTTTCTCATCACACTGATTAGCAGCCACTTCTAGCTTCGCTGCGTTTCCCAGCATGCACAGCAGTGCATTAGAGACACGTCACCAGCGTAACCATGAAGTAGCTGAATAAATTCTCCGAGCACGCAGGTTTAAAACAATTAACTTCTTTTGATTTTCCATTTTGCCACCCTCAAAAAATTATACCGTGCCTTTGGAGTAAAGGAGCGTCATCATCATTGCTGTTATGGTGGTGGTGGTGGTGGTGGTGATGGCTTAGCGAAGCTCAAAGAAGTTTTTTCAAAAGTTGGAAAAGTGTTCCAAAATTTTTGTAGGATGAAACTCATAAAAATGATCTCAACCCTTTTCCAACTAGTTCCACTCAAAGTAACTGTCTTACAATATCGCAACATTGGGTTCCAGATCCCGGGGCCAATGTTTCTTATTTAAAGTCAATAAGGGCTTAAAACGCTCCAGGAAACAGACCAAAAAGAAAGAAAGAAGTTTCATAAAAACGGCCTTAATTGCAGATTTGGCCCATTTCGGCTCAGGCACAGCAAACCTCCCTCTGGACTCTTCTCTCTCCCTTTGCTGGTAAATTAATCCTGTTTCCCGTGTCATATTTCTCATTTCACTTTCCCTCTCTATTCGTTGCTGGAGCGTAATGACTGATCAACCTCGAATTGATTGACAGTAAACGCTTCGGAACGTTAACCAGTAAAGTCAAGTTTTTCCCGATGAAGGTTATGTAAGCTGCATTATTTTCATTAGCGTTATATAAAGAGTCCTGTGGCAGTGTGCGTGCGTGCGTGTGTGTGTGTGTGTGTGTGTGTGTGTGTGTGTGTGTGTGTGTATGAATATGTGTGTGTGTCTGAAAGTTAAACTTCACAGCGCAGAGTGTGGGCAGCTTTTTAATACTACTGTTATTCAGCGTGTTAGTGGTGTGCAAATTGGTCCCGGAGATCTGACTCACCTATGAAGGAAGGAAGATAACGCTGAATAAATATATTGGACAGATCTCAGGTACTGAAGCTAAATCTCAGGCACAGTACTCTGTCATCTGTTGAACCTCTTAATCCTATTAGGGTCGCGAGGAGCCTTGTGCCTATCGGAGGCGGGGGGGCACCCTGACCAGCTCGCCAAACCATCGTAGGGCAACACACAAACTACCATTCACAGTCACACTCACACCTAGGGCGAATTTGAAACAGCCAATTAGCCTAAAGCATGTCTTTGAACTGTGGGAGGAAACCGGAGTACATGGAGGAAACCCACATAAAGCACAGGAAGAACATGCAGACTCCACACACAAAAAAAAAACGGCGGAGCCCAAAGCGGAGCTCCAAAAATGTTTGCATGTGTCAGTTTACAGAAACATGCATACGTAATGTAAGAGAATAAGCTGTGAAGTGCAGCGATGTTGGCGTGCATGCCTGTGTGGGCACGTGAGCGCGGACGTGACAACAAAATCGAGCTCATGGCTTTACGATATTTGGATTAGTATGGAGCTCAGGAGCTCTGCAACAAAGGAAGCTCCACCTTCAGATCTTATACTGACTCAACTAGTGTTAGCATTAGCTAGTGTTAGCATTAGCAAGGTCTGTTCAGCTGTTTGAAACCTAATGCTAACACTATAATCACACATCCTTGCTGTCTTGTTTTTTTTATGTAATGAGCTCTCATGAGTTTTTAGGCCCTGCTGTTAGCATCATTAGCATCGTTAGCTGCATGCTAGGCCATTCAACTACTAGAAGCCAAGTTATAACACTATGAACACCTACTGATTTATAGGAACAGCCAAGAGTGCTTTCACTGTCCTGTTTTTTTTTCTTTCTAATGAGTTCTCATGAGGTTTTAAGGTGTTGGTGGATATTTTTCTAGGAAGGTGGTTCATGAAAAGCATTGCTTATAAAAAATTTGCTCGATGAGACATGTAAAGCCAATCATGCAAACAGTTCAAAGCTTAATACAGATCATGTTTACATACATGTCTATCATCCTCCTTCATCCACCAGCAGAAAATGGGGGCAGCCATGGCCTAATGGTTAGAGCAGCGGGTTTGGGCTGGTTCGATTTGACAATATGTGGCGGTGGCCTGAAGTGCCCTTGAGCAAGGTACCTAACTCGGAAACTGCTTTTCGAGCAAGCTATGTGTGTGTGTGTGTGTGTGCTCACTGTCTATGTGTGTGTGCTCACTGTCTACATGTGTGTGCTCACTTTGGATTGGTTAAATGCAGAGTATAATTTATACCCGGAGGAAACCCATGCAAGCACAGGGAGAGCATGCACACAGACGCACACTTGCTGAACAGGACTTGAACCCATGACCTTCTTGTTGTGAGGCGGATGTGCCAACCATTACACCACCATACAAAGCTGTTTTTATTAGACCGTGATCAAACTTGGAGATTTAAAAACAGAGCTCCTCACAGGAGGAATGTCCTGGGTTCAAGTGCTGGGCTCAGCGATTGTACTTGTGTGTGCATTTTCTCCCTGTGCTTGCATGTGTTTTCATCCTGGTACTCAGGTTTCCTCCTGCAGTCCAAAGACATGCACATTAGGCTAATTGCTGTTCCAAATTTTCCCTAGGTGAGAATGTGAGTGAAAATTTGTGTGCGTTGGCCCTGCAACGGTCTGGCGAGCTGTTTGGGTTGTACCCTGCCTTCATCCATGTGTCGGCTGAGATGGGCTACAGCCTCCCCTAGTAGGATTAAGTGGTTCTGTAAATGAGTTAAAGTAAAAAACAGAGCTTGTCCATGTTATTCCACTAGGGGGCAACATGGAGCAATAACTCATGGGTCCGTTCTCAGGTATACGGTATATACTATAGGTATAAAGTATATACTGTAGTACTCCATGGTCTGGAGTGTTATTAGACATAAACGCAGTGGTTTGCCCACAGCATCCGAATATGATTGACAGCTCACACATTTACCAGTTATAGTTTAAGATATAGTTGTGTAATGTCCAAGAGACATGCTAGTTATTGTTATCACTCTCTTAAAGCCATGACGCATGTCATTCCCTCACCATCATCTCCTTATAGCTCTCTCAATCTTTTTTTTCTCTCTCTCTCTCTCGGACACAAATACCAAAGCTTTTCATTTTTCTGGAATGTTCCCAAGAAGAAAGCATAAACAAATCTCGCGATCTCTTTTCATCCCTCTGTAAAGCTTTTCCACAGAAACAGATTGAATAATGAAGTGAAAGTAAACAGTATGTGTCCAGGGCGGCTGTTCGTTTAAGGCATCGCCTGATCTCCATACACAGACAAAATAGTCTTGAAAGGAATCCCAGACCTTATTGGTTCTTATCACATTAGAGGAGGCGATAAAAGAGAGAGGCGAGGCAGCGGGGAAAAAAGAGGGAACGACAGATCTCGCAGTAACAGAGCTCAGGATCGCTTGTCCGCCGCACGGAGAGAGTGAAGGGGGAGAAAGGGTGAGGGAGATAGACGCAGACGGAGACAGAGACACAGTGGAGAAGTGGATGGGAGCGGAGCGTGAAGAGAGAAACTGAACAAAAGGCTTGGGAGATAAAGATCACGTGTCTCATCTCCACTTTCTCCCTTTTTGTCTGCTTGGTCAGACACTTTTATTTTAAGTGGTGTATAAAGGATAAATACACAGAGCTGAAGGTTAAGGGTCTTCCTCAGAGACTCAACAGTGACACTCCAGTCCTCCGGGGACATCTTTGATTTATTTCCATGCGCTGAGATCGGTTGATCTAATTAGGCCCCGCTAAACGTCCTCAAAGTGAAAGACGTCCCGGCTTGCCGAGCGTCATCTCTGAAATGGTGCTGTCACCTGAATACGAATGCTTACCCGCCGCCTACATCGCTTAATTAGAGATATATTCAAGTGCCACATCAATGATATTTTATTACCTCGTGTGCTCCTGCTGTCAGAACAATGTTCAGCATTGACGTTACAGAAACGAAAATATGGCATGCGAGCGAAAGCACCATGGCAACCTATTAGCGATGTCAAACATCAGAGCTTGTTATTAGAACTAGGGAAACCTCAGTTCTTAAGTGTTTATAGGTTTTCTCTGCTGTGAGGTCTGTTTACCGTAAATAACACCTGACTAAGGGCGGTGTAGTGGTTAGCGCATCCATCTCACTGCAAGAGAGGTCCCGGGCTCGGCGAGGACATTTCCGTGTGGAATTCCCCCTGTGCTTGCGCGGGTTTCCCCAGGGTACCCTGGTTTCCTCTGACATTCTAAAGACATGCACAGTAGGTTAATTGGGTGTTCCAAATTGAGTGTGAGTGTGAATGCTTGCGTGTGTTGGCCTGCAATGGTCTGGCGAGCTGTTCAGGGTGTACCCGGCCCTCACCCAGTCTCGGCTGAGGTAGGCTTCAGCCTCCCCACGACCCTAATAGAATTAAGTGAGTGAGAGAATATATTTATGCTTGTATACGATATAGCTTTTGCATCCCTACTCAGAACAAAAAATGCAAGAAATAGTATACATTTATATAAAAGATGTGACGGTGTGTGCTTCAATTAAAATAATATAATATTCCGAGCCCACTGTCCCAGCAGAAATTTCCCAAAGTTCCCAAAGTTCTCACATAAAACAAACAAACTTTTTTGGTTAGGGTGCTGGGCTCATGATTGAGCGGTCATGGGTTCAAATCCCCATTAGACCCCCACCCTGCTACGATCCCTGAGCAAGGTCTTAACGACAAGTGTTCACCCAGCAGTAAAAATGGGTACCAGTTAAAAATACTGGGAAGGTAACCTGCGATGGACAAGCGTCACATCCAGGAGGAGTTGAACTCCTAGTCGCTTCATGATACAGAAACCAGGATAAGCTCCAGCTCTCATCACATTTACATTTACGCCATTTGGCAGACTCCCTTATCCAGAGTGACTTACATTTATCCTTTTTTATACAACTGAGCAATTGAGGGTTAAGGGCCTTGCTCAAGGACCCAACAGTGGTAGGTTGGTGGAACTGGGACTTGAACCACCAGCCTTTGGATTAGTAATCCAGAGCCTTAGCCACTGAGCCACCACTGCCCTGATGAACCGCTAGACTCGGTGTGAAAGCCCAGCAGAACAAACTATAATGTAACATGAACTATAATGTTTCCTATCAAATAAACAAGCTTATATAAAGATATATTTTTTAAAAATATATAAAAATGCTTTACATTGTTGATGCCCATTATTCAAGAAAGCACTGTCTGGACCTGAACAGGTGTTCTTTATTTATTTATTTATTTTTAGGTATAGGAATAAATATATACTTTAAAAAATTAACATTCTGTTCACACACCATCTGCTCTATTCAGAATTTAACACCTACCAGCATTCAAATGGTAGCATATGTACACCGTAATTAACACACCGCGCCTGATATTCAATAAGTTAGTATGGATGGTCCTCCAGGCATTTTATATATATATATATATATATATATATATATATATATCGTATTTTTATAACTGGTTACTGGTTTTTGCTCCTGTCTTTGTGCCGGTCCCATCATGCCAACGGTATCTAACATGCTCACCTGTTCTGTATTTCACTGTGATCGGTTTGTCTGGTTACCCCATCACGTTCCTTTGTTTCACTGCATAGTTAAAGCACACGTGTGTTTTTGAGTTGTATATATCCTGACAGGCGGCACGTGTTACGGCACAGCAGTGGTTAGCATGTCCGACTCACAGCAAGAGGGTCCCGGGTTCGATTCCCAGGCTCGGGGCCTTTCTGTGTGGAGTTTTCATGTGTGTGCATGGGTTTCCTCTGGGTACTCTGGTTTCCTCCAACAGTCCAAAGACAGGCACATTAGGCTAACTATCTGTAATCAGCTGGAATTTATATATAAAAGAATCACTCAGATAAGATCAGGAAGTTGTGGAAACGGATGCTGATTTCTGGTCGTCTTGTGTCCCACTGCAGCCCATGTTCTCTGTCACGCCCAGCCTGGCCACCAACGCCACAGCACTAGTCAACCCATATCTGGGACCTGTGTCTCCAGGCCTGGTGCCCACCGAGATCCTCCCCAGCGCACCCGTACTTATGACCAGCACCCCTAACGTCCCAGTGCCCGCCGCAGCCGCCGCCGCCGCCCAGAAGCTCATGAGGACAGATCGGCTGGAGGTGAGTACAATTTCACCACAACCTGAACTTTTTACTGGATGTAAATCGCAGCGTTCCGGGCTGGGATAAGGTTGAAATCATGGCTGTTAGGATCCTACTACTTTTGATTTTCCCATTTCTGAACATTTAATGCTTACTTATTCATTTAAATTCAACGATTAATGTTGATGTACACTACGCAAGCCAACAGCAACAACAAAAACATGTCCCTAAAGGAAAGTAGAAGCAGTGCGTAATGCTTCGTGGGTGGGACGGCCCATGGTGGCGCCACCTCTTAGTAGTCATTATCACAGAGGGCGGAGGTCAAACAGTAGGCGATGATGCCACACAGTGTGGAGGTCATGTTACACGCTGGCGGGACATCCATCTGCCTTACATCAAGAAGGTCCTGGGGTCGAGTCCCGGGCTCGGTGAGGACATTTCTGTGTGGAGATGCATGTTATGCCTGTGCTTGTGGGTTTCCTCAGGGTACTCCGGTCTCCTCCCACAGTACAAAGACATGAACGTTCAGCTAACTGGCAGTTTCAAATTACCCCTAGGTGTGTGTGTGTGTGTGTGTGTGTGTGTGTGTGTGTGTGTGTGTGATGGACTGGCGAATTTATCCGGGTGTACCCTATCTTCACTCAAAGTTGGCTGAGATACTGTTGGCTTCTACCTTCCTGCAACCCTAGTAGGACTAAATAAAAAGTAAATAAGGATTATTAAAAAACATTTTAAAAGTACAATTTACATTATCGTTTTAATTGTTGTTGTTTTTTTGTTTTTTTTTTTTAATCAATGTTATTACAATGTTATTATAATGCAATATACTTGGATCACTTAAAAGAGGCAAATAGTAATTGAATTACTCTTTAATTCTGTATGACTGATCGAAAGAAAGCCCAGCTTTTTAAATTATCATTGAAATCACGCTGTAGTCTTTCCTGCAGAGTGAAAATAAGGCCCACTGGGTAAAATACGATTATTTCCATGACTCCTAGTTCCATGGCGCTGATGTTCTGCTTGTTTATCAGCAGATAAAGATATGTAATTAAGCGCGTCACGCGTGCTGTTTCAATGCTGCCTCTTGGTTATCTGAAGTGCTCGTCCAAGCATCCTGCTTTTTTTTAAATTCACCTAGCACTCATTTATAATATTGACTCACTCATTTGCCGAACCACTTAAACCTCGGGCCGACACTGAGCGAATTCTGGGTGCATCCTGAACATCTCTCCAGACCACCGCAGGGCCAAACACACACAACCATTCACGTTTACTATGTGCTAATGTGCTAATGTGGACTGTCGGAGGAAACCGGAGTACTTGGAGGAAACCCCGGCAAGCACAGGGAGAACATGCAAACACAGAAATGCTCTCGCCGAACCAGGATTTGAACCCAGGACCTTCTTGCCGTGAGACGGATGTGTTAAGCACTACGCCACCCCATTATTTATAATAAGCAAAAAAAATAAATCAAAGGTCTCCTAAGCATTGTTTGTTCCTTTTAATTGTGCACTACAGCATGGATTGGTCATATTTCATAAACCTCATTAAACACACTCGAGCAAACAGACGGAGGATGATACATGGATTCCGGCGTCGGATCCGAACGCGAGGGCTGACGCATTTGAGGTTACGGGAGACAAACAGCTCGTTATTTTTTTTTTTTTTTTTGAACAGTCGTCATGTAGATAAATCAGAAACGCATCACTAAGTCCACCCACTGCTGTTTGCCCATAATTATTAATTGGACAGCAAGTCAATCCCGTGCATAATTCATGTACCACGAGGAGATCGCTGTTAGCGAAATGGCAAAGGATACCATTGGGAAGTGGGCGTGGGTAAGAGTGTGCTAATTAGTGCTAAAAAGCCGTACAAATCTACAAGGAATTAGCAACTAAGTAGGGTTGATGGGAAGAAGGGAAAACAAATAGGATGAACCAAGACAGCCCTAATCAAGCCTGTTAAACCTTCCTGAGGTTCTAATGAGAATCCTGTAGCACTGTTCAGCTGTTAGCATTTAGAGTCTCCCACCGCCAGATTGACTCCAGTGTACATCGTTTGCCATATAAATATCGCTACGGTACATTCAGGTGCCTCCGAGTGTCCACCACGACATAAACCTGTGGAAATCCACCCTGTCGGAAAGGGAGCAGCACTCTAGCTGCCAGCACGCCACTCGAATATTGCAGTGATGATTTTGTTTTTTTTTTCCCCCCTTTAATTATCCTCCCTTCTCCAAACAGCGAGTCAATATTGCTTGTACTGTTCCTTTGATAGAGCTGAAGTAATCACCTCGTCTCGGAGGAGAGGTGCTTATCAATTTTTTTGTTCAGTGCACAAAATAAAATCTCAATTCAGCAACGGCGTTCAAACATTGTGGGATACTATTCCATCTGCGCGCTTAACCAGATTTCATATACTTACACCTACAGTAAGGGAAAACAGCTCATCGAAGTTTTTGAATGAAGGCTATTAAAACAACGACAGCAACAATTCCATTAAAGTCTATATATATATATATATATAGTGGTAGCACTGTCACACTACAGCAAGGAGGTTCTGGGATCGAATCTCCTTCCTGTGTAGCGTTTGCATGTTCTCCATGTGCTTGCATGGGTTTCCTCCTAGTACTCCAGTTTCCTCCCACACTCCAAAGGCATACACACTGCTCAGCTGGCTACTCGAAATCGCCCATACCTGTGAATAGTTTTTTGTCTTGGTTTTAGCCCTGTGATAGACAAGCTACCTTTTCAGGGTGTGATCCTGCCTCTCGCTCCTAAGTCAGTTAGGACTGGCTTCCAGTTTCCACATGATTGACAGATCAGTGGTATAGATGATGGATGGGTTGATGAATGAAAGTCTAGGTGAAAAAACATTTTAAGACTCATTTCACACGAGGCTGGAGACTATCTTACCAGACACTGATGATGCTGTGTGTGTTTGTGTTTGTGTGTGTGTGTGTGTGTGTGTGTGTGTGGAGACCCCTTCCATATTCATTCATTCATCCATTTGCCGAACTGCTTAATCCTACTAGGGTCATTAGCCTACATTAGCCGACTCTGGGCGAAGGCGGTGTCCACCCTGAACAGCTCACAAGACCATCGCAGCGCCAACATACACACAACCGTTCACACTCACACTGACACCTAGTGGCACAGCCAGTTAGCCTGATGTGTCAATGGACTGTCAGAGGAAACTGGAGTACCCGGAAGAAACCCACGCAAGCAGAGCAAGAGCATGCAGACTCCACACAGGAACGTCCTCGCCTAGTAGTTAGCACGTCCACCTCAGAGCAAGAAGCCGCTGGGTCCGAGGCCCGGGTTCAGCCCTGGTGTTTCTGTGTGGTGTTTACATGTACTCCCCGTGCTTGTTTGGGTTTCCTCAGGGTACTCCAGTTTCCTCCTACACTCCAAAGACTCACATCAGGCTTACTGGCTGTTCCAAATTGCCCCTAGGTGTGAGTGTGAGTTTGAATTTCTCAGGTCTGGATGCCCAGTGTTGGTTGAGATAGGCTCCAGTCCTCCCGTGACCCTGGTAGGATTTAACAGTTCGGCAAATGAGTGAGTATTTTACACTACTGTTAAAGTAAATTAATTTTTGGAAAGTGTTGCTGTATAAACTTTTGAGCGACTCACTGGAATATAAGGACACCTTATAAAAAGCCTTCAGGTTCACCGCGTGACAATGTCTGTGTTTTTATTTATTTTATTTTTTTGCCCGTCTCTTAAAATCAAAGAGTATACGATTAAGATCGAATTTCAGTCACCCAGCAAACCAGCAATTTCAAAAGAACACCCTTCAGTCCCCATCTGCCTGTAACTCCGGGACAGAGAGGGAAATTATTAACACACACACACACACACACACAATGGTGAGAAAGACAAAATGCCCCTCGGTTGCTGTGTCTGTCTCGCCCATCACTCTCGGTGCACGTTAGTGCCAGAGACGAAGCCGTTTGCCAACGGTGCTAAAAGTGAAGCGGAGAGAATTTCATCGAGAATGCCACATCTCCATAGAGACAAAAACATTTTATTCTTTTGCTCTCTCTGATTCTTTCTTTCTCCATCCCCCAGCTTCGCAACACTCTGGAAAACCTTCTGACCCTCTCCATTGTTTTTATCTGGTCCTCCCTCTCTTTCTCTCTGTCTCTCTCTCTCTCTCTCTCTCTCTCTCTCTCCATCTCTCACTGTATCACTACCCCCCAGCCCCCCCCAGCCCCTTCTCGCAGTGTCTGCCTGACAACAAGGCTGCCTCCGTCTCTTTAAAAAGCAGCCTGAGCTGGTGAGCGATGCGAGTGCCCAGCCGATTTCATAAGCTTTGCGTCGGCCATCAGTCAGACAATGCCGTCGTTCGTGAATCGAGTGTCAGGATGCTCTTTAGGGTTTAGGGTTTAGAACTACAGTACGTCCGATTTAGGTCACATGAGTGTGTTTCTGTGTGAGTGTTCTCCCTGTGCTTGTGTGGGTTTCCTCCGGGAAGTCCGGTTTCCTCCGACAGACAGTCCACAGACAGGCATTAGGCCAACTGGCGGTTCCAAATTGCCCCTTGATGTAAGTGTGGGCGTGAATGGTTGTGTGCGTGTAGCCCTGCGATGGACTGGCCAGCTGTTCGGGGTGTATCCTTATTTCTTTACTTGGTGTAATTCTTTAAATGGTTCGCTGATTTTTTGGGAAGTGTCTTATTAAAGAAGGCACAGCAGGGCGTGCTGTGTACTTTTTTTTTTTTTCTTTCAAACTGTTATGTGTGGACTTTTTTTGGAGGCTGGCACCCATCTCAGCCGACTCTGGGAGAGGGCGTCACCCTGGCCATTGCAGGGCAGACACACGCTGACGGCAACTCAATGGCCTACTCTTTACGAACGACAGCAGTGGTTCTTTTACATGTCTCTCACCACAGACAGTGAGAGACATGGCTGACCTTAGGTAACCCAGTTAGCTGCACTGGGGGGACAATGGCAACAATGGCAACTCGGTGACAGTGGGGCTTGAACCCCGACCTTCGGATCAATAATCCAGCACCTTAACTACTGAGCCATCACCGCCCCTTGGGTCAAAGTTTGGATTTGGGAATTTTTTTAATGATTCTTTAACTCTTGGCAGAGGTTTGCACTCTACGAGTGCTTCTGTTTCCTTTTGATTTCCAAGCACGGGACTCAAACCTTCTTGCTATGGGGCAGACGTGCTAACTAGTACGCCACCATGCCACCCCATCATCACTCAATCATCACTCATTTTCCAAACCACTTAATCCTAATAGTGTTGCGGGTGAGCTGGTACCTACTGCAGCTGACACCGGACCAGTCTGACCAGCACACCCCATTATTATTATTAACACTTTTCTTTAGGAATGGCATGTTTACTGATGAACAGTAAGGTGTGTGTGTGTGTGTGTGTGTGTGTGTGTGTGTGTGTGTGTTGCATGATTTATAGTGAGTTGTGTAGATAACGTTTAGGTCTTTTAGGTCTTTCAGGTCTTTCGGGTAATCTTACTGCGTAAGACACTCACCACGCTCTATAGTGTGTTGTGTCTGCCCCCTACTGGCTAAGTAATAAAATGACCATCCAGATGCTTTAACACATGGTGACGTACGAGTGGAGTTGAGCAGGGTTTATCCTTTTATTCAAGTTTAAATTTTCAATCCTTTAACCCATATTTTAGCATTATTGTTATAATAATGATGATAATGATAATAATAATAATAATAATGATAATAATAATAATAATAATTATTATTATTATTATTATTATTATTATTATTATTATTATTATTATTATTATTATTTGGATACCTTTTCACAGAGAATACACAGTCATGTCTCTGCCTCCGGTTTTGTAGCTTACCAGTACAATTCAGGTTATCAATACAGGTCATTTAGACTGGCTCAGTGGATAATCCCTGCTCCTCAGTCTAGTTGTTCATACCTAGTTTGAATGTATCAGATCGTTGGCAATGTTATGAGATACGTATTGCATTGTCTCACTAATAGAGATACACGTAGATATGTATATACATAAATACGTAGAACAGCGCATTCCAAAAATGCTTTAGTTTTTGTTTTCATAGCTCTAATTACAGTCGCATACTTCCCTTAGTTTAAGTGGCGCCATTATACAGAGAATTACACAATTATGTTCCTGCAGTTTCTGTGCATAACCTTTTTAGAAGCCACACCAAGGTTTGCATGGTGAGAATTATTTTGAAGGGCTGTTTGGGGGTAAAATTTTTTTTTTGCAGATTGCAGAACCTAAAAGCTACGACTTTTCCTAAAGGCTAAGGGTTTCCCTTGCTGCGGTCAATCACACACAAAAATAAATAAAATAAAATGAAATGCTCCTCCTGTATGTTCAGCACATGGACTTGATCCAACAAGTTTCCAAAATGATTACAAGTGTACATGCTGATCTACAGATTAAAGTTTTCCTGTATCTTAGCTGGTAAGGGGTTTCCCCTGTATAGCACAAATAAACCTTAAATGACCTAGAAGGATATTTAACTGGTAAAATCTGAACTATACAACTCCTTCAAGTCCTGGCTTCAGCGTTTATGTTTGGAGTTTGCATGTTCTCCCCGTGCTTGCGCGGGTTTCCTCCATGGACATGGATAGGTGACTTGGTTGTTCCAAATTGCCCCTAGGAATGAGTGTGGGTGTGAATGGTTGTGTGGTCCTGAGAAAGTCTTGCGAGCTGTTCAGGGTGTCAGTGTGAGATAGACTTCTGCTTCCCCGTAACTCCAATAGGATTAAGCGTTTTGGAAAGTAAGTGAGTGTAAAGCAGGTAAAGAGGCTTTTATGAATACCATTAAGTACACTAAGTGGATCTTCACTTTTTTTTTTTTTTTTTTTTTTTTTGAAAGCAACTTGTGGCTTAACTCGATCGGACACTTAGGGGAAATTCATTCCGCCAGCTGAGTCCTGCTGAATACAAAAAAGTGTACTGATGTTCCAAGTGTCTTTATTGATAACAGGTCAAGTGGAACCATGAGGAAATGATGTGTTTTATTATTACAGGACAATAAAATGTCCTGAAATCCCCTTCAAGCTGATTTTCTGCTATTAGTGTTGCCAAAATGATTTTATGTTTGGATGATTTTGTAAAGAAAATAATAGGGTATTTTTATTAGTCTCAGGTCATTAAGCACCTGTCCTGTTTTTTGGTGGTTTTGTGGATGGAAATTAAGATTAAACAAATTGATGGGAAAGAAAGACAGGCAGGTGGCACGGAGGCGAAGTGGTTAACATAGGGGTGACATTTTCACTGAGGG
Source organism: Neosilurus mollespiculum (assembly GCA_030014195.1). Lineage (NCBI taxonomy): Eukaryota > Metazoa > Chordata > Actinopteri > Siluriformes > Plotosidae > Neosilurus > Neosilurus mollespiculum. Next base: position 27,846,332 of record JAQMYF010000008.1, read on the forward strand.
CCACATCACTAAATGTAAAGACTAAATTTCATTTGGGCGGTTCTTTGGCGACTGCCCGTGATTTTTTGAGTTGGTGACTGCTCAGACTGTCTCAAACCAACCACAACTGTGTATGTGATGTCCTAAATGACTCAAATAAAATAATGCTAATATGAAAATCTATGACGGCCGGCAACTACGTCTGAGACTGTCTGCAACCAAGTCCCCAACTATCTGCGACTATCTCTGTTTGATCACAACGGCCTCAGACTGTCAGCAATATAATCGTGGATAGTTGGCGACAGTCACTGATTAGTAGATTATCGTGTGGAATCGTCCAACATTTGGAAACAGGTTTCAAAAAACGGGACGATTGTCCACAATGGGCGGATTCACTGACAGTCAGCAATATGGTCGATGATATCGGTCACAGATCCCACCCATCCTAAAAATTTATTGAATTGTGGCCATTATCCAGCGTTATCACCCAAATGAGATCGGGGCTTAAAGGTGATCGAAGGTTGAATAATCACTGAACATCTATTTTAAAAGGGCAACCATCAAATCCGCATGGCAAAACTATTTGTTTAGGCATTTGTCCTCTTTTTCTTGTCTTCCTTTATATTTTCTGACATTACTTAACAGTGAAAAGCTAGCATGTGATCTTTCATGAGTCATGAATAACTAGCTGTTTACTTGAAATAGGCTGCTGCCACCGAGTGAAAGGATGATGAATTTGGTTTTATGGTGATGGTTGCTGCAAAGAATGCAGGATAATCATATTCTTTAAAAGCTCTTGCGGGCCACATAAAATGAGTTGATGAGCCTCATTTGGCCCGCGGGCCTTGAGTTTGACACCTGTGGGTTAACACTAGGGACTAGCGAGCTGATGTACCAGGGTGTACCTCACCTTCGCCCAGAGTCGGCTGAGATGGGCACCAGCCTCACTAATTAAGTTGAAGCGGCTTAGAAAAATGAATGAATGAATAATACACTTAATGGTATTTAATACATTTTTATTAAAATTTTCTAATTCAACAAAGGGTGACAACTTGTAACCCTTGTGAAATGTTTGTACTTTTGTTATTAGCCAATTTTCTTGGGTCTTGCGCACTGACCTCATTATTGGAATATTTTATTGATACAGTATTAACACATTTTTGAAAAAATAACATATCAGATATTTACTTTTACTTGATTTAAATGTAAAACAGTGTAACCAATGTGTATGGTTAATATTTGCCATTTACCTTTATTAGATTGCAATTATCAATAAAACTATGATTAACTCCCAAATCAATCCAGGTTGACGAATGCAACTATCCACGGTCAGGGGTGCAATGGACCTGATTGGCTGAGCTCTTAGTGAGTGATAGGAAACATTCGCCTCCCTGTCACTTACAGTTATCAGTAGCCATTAATGAGCTTCTGTGAGCATACAAGGGAGCATACTTGCATACATATTGCTGTAGCTCAGAGTGTGGTAGGCTGGCCCTGAAGATGCAGGCACAGCAGCTAGGAAAGATGCGGGTGTCAGGAAAAACTGAGAGGATGCATTTTCTTGCTTTCACCCTTTCCTGATTGGTGTAGTCACATGATAGGGAGGTAATACTTGACACGTGGAAATTGACAACAACTAAGTCAGTGAAGGGTGGAGGTCAGGTTGGGTGTGTGTGTATGGGCGGGAGGGTGTTAAAATTAATAAATTATGCTTGATTTTTGTAATAAAAACACATGTTGCAAAGGTTTCTCAACTCTGTATAAAATACGAAAGGTACATTAATGCATCATCAATCCTGTAGCTAGTTTGCTAATCGCCGTGTTACTAAATTAATACACACCACGTACATGAAATTTAAAGGAATACTCGATTTTCATTCACATTTATTTGATTACGTAATAGCCGAGCGATGTGTACTCTCACACTTGAATGAATGCTATGTGTATTGACTGAATGATCTGAAACGCTGAATATTTTAATTCCTCTATTTGTCTTCATCGTCATTGTCATTTTCATCATCATCATCACGATCATCACAATTATCATTATTATCAAAGCCTGCATCCTGGTGCATGGCTGAGAACACTTTACTCACTAAAAAAAATTCCTCTGCCAAGTCAATGATGTCATTAACCCTGAGTCTGAACTCTCCAAATCTTCCATCTTTCTCACGTCGTGTTGGCTCGAGGTTGGTACCCGCTTATAATGTCACAGGGTACAACATGGTGGCACTACGCCCAGTGTTAGGTCAGTGTTAGTAATCGTCCATTGTCTCATGACTGTTCTCAGTTATTTTTCTAACCACTGATAAATATGGCAACAATCTCTTGATTCTTAGAACTTCTTAAATTTTTTTTATTTTTTTTTTTAATTATTATTATTTTTTTTTTAGTGCATACCGAATGGATTTACTGATATCCAGAATATTTCAGGATGGATTATTTGATCTCATCTCATTTTGTTGTATGAATTTAAAAGAGCGAAAACGGAAGAGGCTTTGGGTGAGGTTTGGGTGAGGGGGATTTGAAAGCTGCATAGCGGTGTTCACATATATTCATTAATTCAATAATTTTCCAAACCCCTTAATCCTATTACGGTCGTGGGGAGGCTGGCGCCCATTGCGGCCGACTCTGGGTGAGGGCGGGGTACACCCTGAACAGCTCTCCAAGCCATTGCAGGACCAACACACATCCAACCATTCACACTCACTCTTGCACCAAGGGGCAATTTGCTTGTTTTTGGACTGTGGGAGGAAACCAAAGTACCCAGAGTAAACCCACACAAGCATGGAGAGAACATGCAAACTCCAAACAGAAACGCCCTCGTTGAACATGAGACTCGAAACAGGGTTGCTGTGAGGCAGACGTATCAACCAGCATGCCACCCTCCAGTGGGTTTAACGCAGGGAAATTATAAGTCTGTTTTAAGAAAGCTGTACGATTGTAAGTGCATCAGATGACCCAAAAAGCACATGAAATACATGTCTGTCATAACACAGCAATAGGACGTTGTAGGGCACCATGCAACTGAGCGGGGTAAAAACTCATACAATACACCTACAACTGTCCTAGGAAATTTTTGTTATGGACCTGTTGTACATGATGTGTGTGACAAGGGTTTAAGAAAATGTAATTAAATAATTATTTCGGGTGGCACACTGGAGCAGTGGTTAGCATGTCCACCTCACAGCAAGAAGGTCCTGGGTTCGATTCCCGGGCTCAGGCGTGTCTGCATGGAGTTTGCATATTCTTCTTGTGCATGTGTGGGTTTCCTCCGGGTTCTCCAGTTTCCTCCTAAAGTCCAAAAACATGCAAATTGCCCCCTGGTGTGAGCGTGAGTGTGAATGGTTGTGTGTGTTTTTGCCCTGGAGAGCTGTCCAGAATGTACCCCGCCCTCGCCCAGTGTCGGCTGAGATGGGCGCTAGCCTCCCTACGACCCTACGATCATTAGGATGAAGTCCCTTAGAAAATGAATGAATGAATCAATAATTATGTCAGTGGCCTTGAATTGTTCTGAAAAGTTCTCACACCATCAGCCCACACTTCCCAAGCAACCCTTGCACTGACCCCAGTCTCCTGACACTCACACCTGATTCCCATGCACCAGATAAGGAGTCTTTTTGCCACTGCTCTTTGTGGAGTAATATTGCTGACACACTGTTGTAGTTGTGTACCGAGCCTGTTGTCTGTGTTAATTACCTTGCTGATAGTGAGCATGTTTCACCAACCAATTTATATGGGTTACTTTGAGTTTCTGGTAACCCAGTTATTTATTATCTGATAAATAACTACACTGACTATTGCTTGTATGCTTTTGGATTCACCTCTTTGGTATTATTTGGATTTGATTTGCTGGTATTTATTTATTTTTATTAATTTTTTCTACATCATATCCTTTTGTTTTATGTGAAGTCATACTACAGAGCCTGCAAGGCCAATAAAAAGATGGAACAGAGTTTTAGAACAGAGACAGTATCAGTATTATTAAGTCTGTACTCATTCGGTCATTTTGTAAGCCGCATAATCCTAATTAGGGTCGCGGGCAGGCTGGCGCCCATCTCAGCCGACTCTGGGCGAGGGTGGGGTACACCCTGGACAGCT
>JAQMYF010000008.1:27880045-27890045 GCA_030014195.1 Neosilurus mollespiculum
GGAAGCTAGGTTAACAACGCCGACAAGCAGTTGCCGGCACACGATTCACAGGACAGGAACTGACGTCACAGCCAATCTGTGTGCTGTGTGAATGCAGCATGAGTACAGAGCATCTGCCCTGTGAGTGCTGTGTGAATACAGTGTGAATACAGAGCGACTACTGTGTGAATGCAGCATGAGTACAGAGCATCTGCCGTGTGAGTGCTGTGTGAATGCAGCATGAGTACAGAGCATCTGCTGTGTGAGTGCTGTGTGAATGCAGCATGAGTACAGAGCGACTATTGTGTGAATGCAGTATGAATACAGGACCTCTGCCGTGCGAGTGCGGTGTGCATACAGAGCGAGTGCTGTATGAATGTTGTTTGAGTACAATGGGTATACAGAGCGAGTGCTGTGTGAGTGCAGTATGAATACAGAGTGAATGCTATGCGAGTGCAGTACAGAGCGACTGCTGTGCGAGAGTGAATCCGAGCTCAATGCCAAAACATTTTTAAGTAACGAGACTTAAATCCTCCGTTATACATTACCGCTACACTCCTCTCGCTTTTTTTTCTACAGCACAATGATGTGAGGCCTGGCATGGACATCAATGTGACCGGGGTGTGGGAGCATCACATCACCGGTGTGGGCGTCACCGTGGTCGTAGTGGATGACGGCTTACAGCACACACTGGCGGACATCCAACCCAACTATGTGAGCGCGTCAGCATTTCCTTTGTTGTCTCTTGTCGAGGTACAAAACCCTCGTTCATTCGTGCAACCTCAACTTTGTTCCAGTCTCCTGAAGGCAGTTATGACTTGAATTCCAACGATCCGGATCCAATGCCACACCCAGACTCGCGCAGCGACAACCACCACGGCACGCGCTGTGCGGGCGAGATCGCCGCAGTGCCTAATAACAGCTTCTGTGCTGTGGGAGTTGCCTACGGCTGCAAGGTCGCAGGTCAGTCACGATACATCCAGCAAAGAAACCCAGTACAGGAATTTCAACACGTACGAAAAGCCTCAAATCAGGTACAACAAGTCGCGTGCTTACCCAGAAACGTCGTCATCACGCTGACAATCATGACAAACGCACTAAATTTTCTGCTTACGTCTTTTTAAAATGATGATGATGATTATTATTATTATTTTGATTGTTCTTCTGCGCTTCCCCTCCATCTTTATTAGCCATTTTTAGTTAGAAAGCCCCGCCCCTTGTGGCTTGCGTGGCTTGAAAGTCAAAAATGTGTCACTACTGAAAATTTGTATCTTTTCAAGAACATCGCCCTCGTGAATATTAATAATTAATAAGTGCGTGTTAACACGGTTACACGTCCCCCTAACAGCAAGAGGGTCCCGGGTTCAAGTCCCGGGCTCGGCGAGGACGTTTTTTTCTGGAGTTTGCATGTTTTCACCGTGCTTGTGTGGGTTTCCTTTAAAAAACATGCACATTAGGCTAACTGGCTGCTCCTAGGTGTGTGTGTGTGTGTGTGTGTCCCTACGATAGCGGGACATCCATATTAAGTGTGGTTTGATGCATACGGACTGCTGGAGTAGCGCCACAACGCCTGCGCTTCCTTTTCAGGTATCAGGGTCCTGGACGGCCCGCTCACTGACAGCATGGAGGCCGTGGCGTTTAATAAACACTACCAGGTCAACGATGTTTACAGCTGCAGGTAATTTATATTAACTTGTATATTTATACGCTGATATATGATGTCGCTTTGATCATGATTCATTCATGATGTCATGGTTTACAGCTGAATGACTCCGAGAACCCGTGTTTCTGTGTGTAACACTTCTGAAATGACTCACAGTCTGAGAACTGCTGCCTCGTCATTAATGATCTGGAGCGGATGGCTGTTATTTTAATTAGTGTCACATAGTACAAACAAACAGGTTTGTATGTACCACGCGAGCTTTCTTACAGCCGCATGTCTTTTCTGTCGTAGCTGGGGACCAGATGATGATGGACGGACTGTTGATGGACCACATCCCCTGGGCCAGGTCTGTGGAACACTTCCTGCTCTTTATGTAGCATAACGTTACTTAAACTCCCATTTTGTGAGCTTTTGTAAAACTTAAACATGGCCAGGCTTGTTTGTATTTACTGCTTTCTCCAGCAGAGGGCGCCATCATTAAACTCCCCTTGTATTTTCTACCCTTGTATTATGTACAGTACTTGACACAGGAGGGTACTAGGGCCTCCTACAGGTGGTGTTCTACACCTCCGAGCCAGCGATGGCCAGGGCCGGAGGTTTTATGTTTTTGTGTTGCGTGTACATATGCCTGTCCATCCGTCCGGACTATTTTTGCGAATGCGATATCTCAAGAACACTTTAATGGGTTTTCTTTAAACTGCGCACTAATGACCGCCTTGACCCAAGAATGAACTGATTCGATTTTGGAGGTCAGGGGTCAAGGTCACAGCAGTCTTAATTTTAGGGGTTTTTTTTAAATAAATGATGTCAACAAGGTGTTTGGAGGTGGTCTTTAGGAATAAAAGGCCTGTTGTTGGTCATGAAATTTCCCCTATGCAAAAGAAAGTTCCAGAAAGCAGCCCGGTAGCGTAGTGGTCAGCACGTCCACCTCACTGCAAGAAGGTCGCGGGTTCAAGTCCCGCGTTCGGCGAGGGCGTTTCTGTGAGGAGTTTGCATGTTCTGCGTGCTTGTGTGGGTTTCAGGGTACTCCGGTTCCCCCCGACAGTCCAAAGACATGTACATCAGGCTAACTGGCTGTTCCAGATTGTCTCTAGGCGTGAGTGTGGGTGTGAATGGTTGTGCGTCTTACCTTGCGACGGACTGGCGAGCTGTTCAGAGCTGTGCCCCGCCTTCACCCAGAGTCGGCTGAGATAGGATTAAGTGGTTTGGTGAATGGAATGAATGGATTTAATAGTGTAAAATGTGGCTGGTTTACATGAAAACCTAAGGGGGTTCATATGCAGTGGGGTCTCACTTCTCTAAGAGGGATCGAGTTCCTGTCAGTCAAGAATTTTTGCAGCCGTCCACTCCATAGTGGTTCCGTAGTGAAACTGTATGCGATCCAGATGGTTTTACTTTCAGTGGCTGGAACTGATGCCATTTTATACTCAGGGCAAAAGAAAGAAGGCCGATTTGGAGTCCTATTCCTCCACTTTCTATCAAGTGTGTCCATGAAATCCGATCCGTTCTGTTCGGATTCAAACCACGTCCATGTTTCTGTTGCCAAATCAGCACGATTGTCCACTTTAAGCCTAGAAGTCTGGGGTTATAAAGTTTTAACATGTTTTGACATACGGTCGATACTACCTTTTGTAATATCTACGGCACTTAAGAAGCCGTAGTGAAGTTGTTTGGTTTTTGCCAGAAGTAAAAGACCATTATATCGACATAGCCCATGTTTAAAGTTCAATCAAATGTTCATAGTTAGCACCTCATTAAGTCTTCAGTAATCACTAGGCAACATTTCCTGCTGTATCCCTTCACAGGCTTGGCGTGTATCATGGAAATAATTTAGTAACGGTTATTTCAGTGCGTCTCAGCGGCCCTATAAACCCGATCGCAGTAGCTGCTCTACTCCGCAAGCCATTATCCCAGAGCCCTTTGGGGTTTCTACTCTGCTAATATAAAGATTTTTAAGGAAGTTGGACTTCGAAACGAAACGTGAGTTACACCCCTGGCTGAGTTTTCGCCTGTATTTGGATGCTGTATCTGTAATCCTTATTCCTACGAAACTTGCAGCCGGCTCTGGAAAACAGATGAGGATGTTCATTCAGAGAACGAGAAAGAAAATCACTCTGCAGACCGCTCCGGGCTGACGACTAATAGAAAAAGCAGAAACCTGTTAACGACCTTCCTTTTTAGCAGTGTGGTGAAGTGCAGGAGAGGAATTAGCTCCCTAGAGAGATGTTTCCTGCCTCAGATGAAAGGCAGAACGCACAAAGTTCTGGAAATCTGGACGCCGTGTTCTTATTAGCTTGAAAGCGTGTTCTGGAGAAGTTCTCATTTACTGCTCGCTCTGGTTTTGGATTGGGGTATAAATGGTTAACTGTCCGTTTACCTAATTTTGATGCTGATCGGTGCAATGTGTTTATGTTCACAGGCAGCACTAAAACATGGCGTCCTGGCTGGCCGGAAAGGCTTCGGGAGTATCTTTGTTGTCGCCAGTGGCAACGGAGGCTTGTATAATGACAACTGCAACTATGACGGCTATGCTAACTCAATCTACACTGTCACTATTGGTAATAATAGAGAAATTAAATAAATAATAAAACAAATAACACTCTTTTATTCTATTTTTTATTTAAAATATTGAAATCTAAATGACAGCTGATTTTTTTTTTTTTTTTTTTCCTCCTTATTGTTTTGCTAGTAGTGTTTCTAACCCTCCCGTTTGCTATAAGCATAAATTATATTCCTGTATGTGTGTGTTTTAGGGGCAGTCGATGAAAATGGGAAGATACCATTCTATGCAGAAGAGTGCGCCTCAATGCTGGCTGTGACTTTCAGCAGCGGAGGACGACAACTGCGCAGCATCGTAAGTCTGATAACGAAAAGGTTTAATATAAAGATTTCTGTCTAAAAGTGGTAGACGTCTCTACGGGTAGGTGTCCAAGCCAGGTGTTAGGAATAGCGCGGCTCCTTTAAGGGAAGCAGCGGCTTGTGTGTGAGATTGTAGTTAAACGAGAGAGAGATAGAGAAAGAGAGGAAGTGACTACGACACCGTGTGTCTTCTCAGTAGGTGTGTCTACTTTTTAAAAAAAGAAATTGCAAATAAACAAATTGCCATATTTTCTGATGATATAAAAATGAAAATATTCAAATAATGTCATTTTTGAAATTATTTTCTCTCAGTAGTGTTTTGAAATTCTGTCCGTACCAAATTTCAGGTCCCTACCTGCATTTATTGCCAAGATTTGGCCTTTTGAAAATGCAAAAAAGCTCAAATTTCGCTCGCAGGTATAAAATTGGAGTTAAGGGAACCCAGTTTCAAAAATGCATTTCTGTGAAACTATTAGGAATTATGCAGAACTACTTTGCATGTGTTCATCAGACATGTGGAGGTACTCTAAAAAACAAAATTCCTAAAAATCCGAGATAGTCATCTGGGAAGATTTTGGAAATTTGGTTGAATTGGCACGAAATGACCCGTGTGTGTGTGTATCTATATATATATATATTGCTGCCTGTCGTCTGATACATAATATCCAATCAGCATCAACTCAACGATACGACAGGGTTAATGGGTTTCCTGTGGTGGGGACACTCGGAAACCAGAAAGGACGCGAGGCAATCATTCAAACCATGTTTCATGACTATGGTGCTCTGCTTAGGAGTTCTGCAAAAAAACTACCTTTATGTTGTTAAATACTAAAGTTCATCTTTGATGAAAGAAAGAATGTTTTTGAGTAAAACTGGTGAATCCAGGGTGACAGGCTCAACTTGTAGCTACATTGTCCTTATAACACCAGTGCCAATTATCAAAAAAGAAAGGGCAGCGAGAATCTAGTTACTCAAGCATGCAGAGAACTAAAAGCAGACCCGTGATCTGAGGCTTCATTTTATTTGGCGTGCTCGATTGAACACCGTGAAAAACCCGGACACATTTCAGGCTGTCTTTTAAAGCAGGCAGGAAGTCAGCCAAAAAAAAAAAATAAAGAGGTTTAAAGTTTCTTGAGGATAATTTCCTCCTTGCCGACACTCTGTGCGCAGAGCTGCTTGTTCTTAATTCAAGCGGAGATGTATTGTGTCTGTGTTCAGTCCCCTCCAAAAGTATCGGAACAGCAGGCCTGATTTTATTTATTTAATTATTTATTTGCTGTGCATTGATGGCATTTGTGTGTGAAATTAAAATATGAATAAGATGAGAGAGATCAGAGTTTCACCTTTTGCTTATATCTAGATGAACCACTCAGGTTTTCAAGTGAGCTAAAGTATTGGAACATGGCAAGAGACAGGCACGCCATATAAAAACTCCAAATAAGCCATCGAGCAGGATGCAACCCACTCATCACCAGGGAAAATCAGAAAGCCTAATGGGAATTTGTACAGAATGAGACAAAAGAATTAACATATAAGGAGAAAGAAGGGCTCTGTTCACGATCCTTAACATTTAAGCTCATCTCTGAAGCATGGTGGTGGTTGCGTCATAGCTTCGACTTGCATGACAGCTTCTGGAACAGGCTGTTGTTTTTATAAAGAGAAGAATGAACGCAGAGGTCATCATACAGAAACATATTATTTGCCAGTTTTCTGAGAAATGCGTCCGAGTGAACCGAGAGTGACTTTAAATGGACCAAATTATATGATGGATAAAGACAGAAATCAGCTACTGAAAGCAGTGTTAAAGGGTACCTGTGGTGAATTAGTGTTTCTACCTCTCTAAAACGATCATGCATGACATCACCATTTCCTTCCGGCAACATCAGTCCTTGCCCCTGATCAAAGTACATGCGAGTGCTGTGACATTGGGCATGCTCAAAGCCGTCACCTTCCTCATTGGCTGTTCCTGCCCGGTAGTGACACAAACTTGTTGGATTGGCTGGGTTACTTCACTGAACCCGTGCATCAAAACACGTGCTGAGCTACTCAAACAACCAGCTTCTTAAACCAACCGACGACAGGAAAGCCAAGTCAGCGAAACATTAGCTTTGCAAGCCGTTTTGGATTTACCGTCACGCTATATCTGGCAGCGTTCTCGTCCTCAGAGTCACTAGAATGTGACGTCTCACTGTCTCCACAAGAGAGTCCTCCCTGTCTGGTTCAAATAGGTCACCATATACACCCATTTCCTCCAAATTGTTAGCCAAATTTGTGTCTTGAACATTTTTTTTTCCACCTAATATGTCGCTCGCTGAATAGATCTGCTTGTTTACTTGCACTGGACAACCCCGCCCAACGGGTTCACGTCACTTCCAGGAAAGAAATTGACTGTTCCGCATCGGTTCAGCCCCTGCTAGTAATCCATGGAATAAAACCACTCAGTTTGCTTTTTAACGTTATTTATGTTAAAATAAGCCTCTGTATCACTTAATCATATTACATACACACTAATTATGCTTTAAGGATGACCCGTACCGCTATTCTTCAACCTTTCCTTCTTTTGCTCCAGACCGTAATCTGGGAACGCCAGGGCAATTGATTTTCTTTCTCTTTTCTTTCTTTCTCTTTCTTTCTTTCTTGCTCTTTTTTTTAGACTGAAGTTGATTCAGTCTGTAAAAGAGGCGCACTACTCTTATAGCCCCAGCTTCGGACCCATATCAAAGAGATATGCAATACCTATCACATGATGCCCGTCTCCCGGTTTGGGAAGCTCTTGCCGTGGGGTAGAGGAATGCACTGTTTTGTTAAATAATATGTTGGAATAGTATTGCATATAATATGCTGTTCAATACATAATGATGAGTTGTGCAAACATGTGCACACACACACACACACACACACACACACATACACTCATACAGTCTTGGCTTGCTATGAAAACGCCTGCACAGTGCAGCTCTGTTTGCCGTTATTTATTCCCGTCTCCATAACGACATGGTTTTGGCAGCGCTAAGTCAGACCTCGACTGTGTTTTAGCCATTACAGCTATCCGAAGCCTCGACCAGGCTCAGAAAAACGCTGCTCGCAGTTAGCAAACACTGTTTGTATATTAAAGTCCTGTCATGAGAATAGACTTTGATGCGTTTTCTCCGCTCAGTGCTGCCATCCTCACCACCAAGCACTTTATTCAGATTTTAAACAGATTAAATTAAAAAAAAGTGTAGCTGTTTACCGAAGTATAACCAATAATTGTTTGATTTCTATAACATGATGTTTATTTAATGTTTACTGAAGGAATCGGTACATAGTGAACACACAGTGAGTTGTGTGGGGCTCCCGAGTGTCGCATCGACAAGGTGGAGAACGCAAGTTCGTATAGGTTGATGCCGCAGCCATCCGAGACCAGGAGTCCATGGGAGCTGATTGGCCGAGCTTTAACAGGATGGAGGGATGGCATACGCTCCCCTGTCAATCGCAGTGATCATCAGCCAATCCATGAGCGTCTGTGATCTCATTCGTACAAAAGTGGCGGATAGCACTCTCCCTGAGTGTGTTAGTCTGCCTTGAAATGCTCATGTGCAGCAGTACGTAAAGAAGTGGGTGGCAGCATCGCTTGCGTCCCTCCCTGGTGGGTGACGGATGGGAATTGGATACAACTAAAATTAGGCAGACAACAAGGGGGCGGATAGCGCTTTCCCTCCGAGTGTGTTAGGCCGCCCCCAAATACGCATGCGCAGCAGTTCGAAATGAGGCGGGCGGTAGCATCACATGTCACGGAGGGGGCGTGTGCTTGCTCGCGCCCCTCCCTGGTCGGTGGTGGTCGTGTGATGGGGAACGCAAAAGTTGATGGGTGGGAATTGGAAACGACTAAATTAGGGAGAAAAATGGGGGGGGAAATCAAAAAAAAAGAAAATTAGGCAGACAAAAACAGGGAAGAAAAAAGAAAGAAAGAAATTGAGTCATGTATGATCTGATAGGCGTCTCGTTAGCTATCAACCAATGCTGACTGGAATAGCTGTTGGGTAAAATTGGGCACACACTCTTCACCGTCTTTTATTTCCGAATCCAAGGTACAAGTAGGAATCAGAGACCCTGTGCCGAGCGAATGCTTTGTAACCAGCCATGCTTGTTTGATTACCGCACTCTTTAACCAGCCTGTCCTGTGTTAAGCGCTTTCTTTGAACTGACCAATCCTATGTTGCCTTTCCCCAGTGAATGTGGATGAAAGTCGGAAGAATAATAAAATAAAGAACATGTTTGACCGTAAGCTTGTGTGCTGTGTTCTCCTCAGGTTTACTTGGTTGAATTTCAGTGCAATCCCATCTTTTTCGCTTAATATTCAGCGTACACAAAATCAAAAAGTGAAACCCAACAATAACTGTTTATTGTATCAATGTCCACTGGATTTTATTATTTTGTATAAATGTTTTTTTTTTTAATTATTCAAGATAATTTCCACTTCGTAGGCTGCACACCTAAATAAAACCATCACATTCAGTATTACCATCACATTCATCTCCAATTTTCTTGCTTTGTTGTGTTTTTTAAGCTTTTCTTTTAATACATTTTTTTCTAATTTATTATTTTATAAATGTGACCCTTTTTTGAACCGTTCTTTAACAGCCTGTAGATTTCCATGTGCTCTTATTTAAGAAATTTTGCCACACTTACAAAGCCGTGTGCCAGCCTCTTCGGTTTGTTAATATAACTGTCAAGTTGCATCACTCATGAATTTCTTTTCCAAACTCCAGTGTACCATTTAACTGATCACAGCTTTGTTTCCTCTCGTTGTCTCTTTTTTCTTAATATGTCTCAGATTTAGTCTGAAACCATCACTCGGTATTAATTTTTAAAGGTTTTCAGAGTTTTTAAGTTTATAAGAAAACAATATGTTTATATTATAAATGTATAATATGAAATTGTCTTACTGCCTGTAAATTTTTTTAAAGGAAAAAATAAGCATCTGCCTTATTTTTTCCTTGTAAGGTTTAAACCTAGTGGGCTTTAAGTTACTATTAAAAATACATCTACTGTAGATCAGCGTTTTATTGTGGAAAAGCTGCATTGTATACGTTTTGTGACTCGACATGCAAGCAAATATTTTGAGGCTTAAATATTGAAGGAAATTTCAGACGTTAGAAACTTTTTGCGATGAGGTCACGAACTAGGCGACATAAATGCGAGACAAACTTGTGAAAATGAATGAGAAGCGTCAGCTGCGAATTGCTATTCGTGACAGTCGCTTTTCTATTGCACCTCCAGTGCCATGAAAATGAACCGTTAAACCGTTAGCATTACTGTTAGCATGCTAACGCACAAACTCCAAATTAGCATGTCCTGAATTAGTAGTAACATGAGTGGTAGTCAACCGGCTGATATTATGGAAAATTAATCAACAACTTCATCAGTAATCAAAAATTCAACAGTGATGTTTTAGGCCTGAGCGATATATCGATGATTCAATATTATTGTGATATGACCATTAATATCACCAGCCAA
>JAQMYF010000008.1:27892545-27895671 GCA_030014195.1 Neosilurus mollespiculum
TTTTAGTCACTCATCTCTCATTTTCCGAACCGCTTAATTCTAATTCGGGTTGCAGGAAGGCTGGATACATCCAGAGAAGCGCCAGACCATTGCAGATTCAACACGTGCACACAACCATTAACACTCACACCTAGGGGCAAGTAGAAACAGTCAATTAGCCTAATGTGCATGTCTTTGGACTGCCTGAAACTGAAGTTTCATCTCTCTTCTGAATAGATTTGTCAGTCTGTTTCAAATTTACAGGCATTATTATTATTATTATTATTATTATTACTGTTGTTATTAATATTATTACTATTATTATTTCTGTTATTATTATGATTACTATTATTACTGTTGTTATTATTATTACTGTTATTATGATTATTACTATTATTATTATTACTATTATTGTAATTATTATTACTATTGTTATTACTATTATTATTACTATTATTATTATTGTTACTATTATTGTTATTACTACTATTGTTGTTATTATTAGTATTATTACTATTGCTATTATTATTATTATTAGTATTATTACTATTACTATTATTTTTATTATTATGATTATTATTATTATTATTGCTGTTATGATTGTTATTATTATGATTATTATTATGATGATGATGATTATTATTATTATTATTATTATTATTATTATTATTAATAGTTGTAGTATTATGGCAGCATGGTGGCGTAGTTGGTTAGTGTATGGTTGGCTCGCATGTCTGCCTCTCACCTTGAAGGTACTAGGTTCAAATCCCAAGCTCAGGCATTTCTATGTGGGGTTTGCATGTTCTCTCCATGCTTGCATTGGTTTCCTCCTGGTACAGTTTCCTCCCACAGTGAAGACATTCACATTAGACTAATTTGCTGCTCCAAAGTTGCCTCTAATTGGGAATATAAGTGTGAATGGTTGTGTGTCTGGCGAGTTTTTTGGGGTGTACCCTCAGCCTCCCTGCAACCCTTATCAGACTAAGCCATTTGTAAAGTTAGTGATGCGTGGTTATAGCACGGTATGTATGGGTTTGCTCTGCATTGTAATGTTGGAACTGGAGACTCCTTCCAAAAATGCTCAGCACTCATCCATATCATCAACACTGAGAGTTCCAGCCAATCAGATCTGAGAATTTAATCACACTGTGGAATAAGAGGAGGCCATGTTCTGTTCAGTAGTAGATGTAATCACACTGTTGTGCAAAACACACAATAAAACCACACCCCCCTTCTCTAGAGACAAGAAAAATGTTGACTATTGGCTCAAAATTTTAGTTCTTGCTTGTTAAGACGCCTTTGCTGCTGTACTCAAGCTCGGCTAGGATCAACGTGTATAAAAGGGCAAGTCTCTTGTGGCTTGTAGTTAAAGATCAGTCTGTTTTTGTCGTCCGGATCCTGCTATTCGTTACAGAGGACGCTGATTGCAGTGTGAGTGTTTGTTTGAGATTATGAGATGGGAAAGAGAGAGAGAGAGAAAGCGAGAGAGAGAGACCCTCCCAACTGGCAATCACCAATCTGCCCTTATTAGGTAATGTTTTGCAACGTCTGTGTCACTAAATGCACAGTGAAGCCAAACTCTCTCTCATCCCGTTTTTTCCTCCCTTTCTATTCATCTTTTATTCGTTGGCGTTCAGAAGTATTGATACCCTGTTGAAAACTTGTGATATACACCAACATATCTTTACGTTCATTAAGTCCTCATTAAGTCAGGTCAGTAATTAACCCTTTGTGATCAGCAGGCGAAGAAAATGCAGAATCATATTTTCCAGTAGTTTCTGTGGGGTGTGTGTGTGTGTGTGTGTGTGTGTGTGTGTGTGTGAGAAATTGCTACATATTGGGGACTGAAATATATATATACTATACTTATACTTGTACTTGTACTTGTACTTGCTACATATTGAGGACTGGATAAAGATTTTAAGCACCAAGTGATGACATTTTTGGACACTTAGGACTCGGTTTTAGGGTCCAGGCAAGATTAAGGGTTGGGTTAGGATCAGGGTAAAGGTTGGGGTTCAGCATTTAGTTGGTAAAGCTGGAGCATGTATATCAATGAAGGTCCCCACAAGATAGAAGTACAAGATTGTGTGTGTGTGTGTTGTGCGCTCACAAGTGTGAAGTACAAAAGGAAACTTTTTTCACATCAGTCAGTGCCCAAGAAAACATCAGACACATAGTTTGGAAAGAAAACGTTGCAGTAATTGTGTGACGGACAGCGCGCTTACGTCGAAGGAAGCGGTCCAAAAACGCAGCACTTTCATTCAGAATGGAGTGTTTCCATGCATGTCTGGTTCCCATTGAGTATCATGTTTAATCTGAAGACGTCCCAGTAGGAGATCTTTTCATAACTGGGTTTAAAGGCAAATCTCTCAGAAAGAGAAAGTTGTTCTGGTTTAAGTCCCGATTAAAACACGTTAAGCATTCAGAAGCAGTGGTAGAAGCAGTGGTAGAAGCAGTGGTAGAAGCAGTGGTAGAAGCGGTGGTAGAAGCGGTGGTAGAAGTGGTGGTAGAAGTGGTGGTAGAAGTGGTGGTAGAAGTGGTGGTAGAAGCGGTGGTAGAAGTAGAGGTAGTGGTAGAGGTAGTGGTAGAGGTAGTAGTAGTGGTAGAAGTGGTGGTAGAGGTAGTGGTAGTGGTAGAAGCAGTGGTAGAAGCGGTGGTAGAAGCGGTGGTGGTAGTAGTGGTGGTAGTAGTGGTGGTAGAAGCAGTGGTAGAAGTAGTGGTAGAGGTAGTGGTAGTGGTAGTAGTGGTGGTAGAAGTAGTGGTAGAAGTAGTGGTAGTAGAAAACCGGTTTCTGAGGGTATCTGGGATAATTAGTGAAAATAATTTTTGATTTTTTTCTGTGCGAGATGAATCGTAGTACATTTGATGTCATACTCAGTGTTTGCGACAGCTCTGGGCGGTTGTTATTGTCTCCGTAAATGCTTCTAGTCTCAAGGGTCGCGTTCGAAGAGAAGCAACAGACGAGAAAAAAAGCGGCGGTTACATTTATAAATAAGCAACATTTCTAAAAACTTGTACTGACTGGAAACAATAGATGTGTGACTCCCTGCTGTCATGCCTACTTGCGGTTCCTGTGTGTGTGTGTGTGTGTGTGTGTGTGTGTGTGTGTGTGTGTGTGTGTGTGTGTGTGTGTGTGTGTGTGTG
>JAQMYF010000008.1:27908912-27942248 GCA_030014195.1 Neosilurus mollespiculum
TGTGTGTGTGTGTGTGTGTGTGTGTGTGTGTATATATATATATATATATATATATGTGTGTGTGTGTGTGTGTGTGTATATATATATATATATATATGTGTGTATGTGTGTGTATATGTATATAATACGTAGTGATAGGTCTGAGAACTAGACAAATGTTATTTATTCTACAAACTTATCACGTTCTAACAATAAACATTTAATATTATAACATAATATTTATCATGTTATAACAATATATTTTCACGTTATTCTCTCATATAAACAATAAACATATCACATTACAACAGCAATCCTTTATGGTTGTAAGAATAGGTGATGTAGCAGTTGGCACACACCCCTCACAGCAAGAAGGTCGTGGGTCCGAATCCCAGGCTCAGTGAGGACATTTCTGCGTGGAGTTTGCATGTTTTCTGTGCTTGCCTGGGTTTCCTCTGGGTACACCAAAGACATGCACATTAGGCTAGCTGACTGTTCCAAATCGCCCCTTGGTGTGAGTGTGTGAATGATTGTGTTTGTTGGACCTGCGATGGTCTGGCGAAAAGGTGCTCCAGGACTTCACCCAGTGTAGGCTAAGATAGGCTCCGGCCTCCCCATGACCCAAATACGATTAAGCGATTAAGAATGTTGCAGGAATGTGATATATCAAAATTGTTATAACTAGAAAATTTCCATATTATAATGTGATAATTGTTATAACATGATAATGTTGTATGTCATGTAATGTTATAACAATAAACTTTCTACATTATTATTGATACTGATGTCTGTTAAGTGGAACAGCAGGAAGGGGTTTCTTTTCCTTTCACACTTTCTGTGTTCCACGGTTTGATCCAGCGTCCTTCTTGGCTGTCACTGCCTACTTCCTGTTTGGCGGGTTGGTGATTAGCTGTGCTAAATTTACCCTAAGTGTGAAAATGTGTCTTAGTGTGTATGCGTAGTGCTTTGAGATGGACTGCCATCCCACCTCACGCGCAGTGTTTCTGCTATAAATTACAAATCCAGAAGAGTGCTGGAAAAGTAAAAGCTAAATGATCATCCAATCACGTGATAACATGCATCACATGACCTGTTTCACCTATTTTGTAAAATGTATCTTATGATCTCATAATAAATTTGTTTGATAGCATTAGCTATGCTAGCCTGTCAACTAAATGTAGCTATTTAGCATAGCAGCAGTCTAATAATTCACATAGATAGATAATACATGTTTTAAATGAAACCTGCTATACCGGGTTTAGTCGCTGTTTCTGTAAATAATTGTACCAAAAACTCTTTTGTTTTGTTTGTAGATTTTGCTGCTCCTGATTTGCTTTGCAGTCTGCTGGTCCTTGTACTTTATGCTTGAGCTGATGCTCAGCCATGTGCATTGGCACCCACTGCGGCACTGGCGTGCAAAAAGCCACCAGTTTGTGGAAATGGAGGCCCAGAAACTCCTCCTAGAAAACGATGACTGAACGTAGCGCTCGGGTGGGGGAAGACAAAAAGTAAACAAGGAATGTTGTGACCTGTCACTTTAACCGAGCCGAGCTGATCCCTGTATACACACATCGGGCAGGGTCAAGTGCTCGGTCCTGGACTGAACAGTACGCTACGGCAATTAGCTGTGATGTTTATTAGGGTTTCGTGGACCTTTCGGCTGCACTCTCGCTGATTCTGAAGCTGCACTCTGTTCCATCGGGGGTTTAGCTCAGCAACGTATTAGCAAGAATCAATGTGTTTACAGCAGGAACGCAATCCTGCTTTTGGAATTAACTTGATATTGCTGGTACTGTGGAAATTCTATCATAAATGTGTGTATTTCTGTGTGTGTGCAAGACGAGAGAGAGTGAGTGTGTGAGAGACTGCAAGAGAGGGGTGTAAGCTGCTTTCAGACCTGTTTCAGAGAGAAAGAGAAGCATTATAAATATATATTTTTATTAAATTATACTTTTTTGCCGGTTTTCTTCTTTAGATTTATATTTTGACTGGGTCCAGTTCAACGCATCCAGGTGGCCTCAGCACCCCACCCCACCCCCTTTTTTTTTTTGCCCAAAGCTTTAATCTTAAAAAGGAAACAATGATTTTGAGCAATTAATTTGGCAATACGTGTAATATACAAATGTTGAGATGCGAGTCTTTTTACTGAGCTGATGTGTTTTACTTTTTTACTTTGACTTGTTCGACAATCCAAAGAAAACTATGATCAACAGCTGGTCTGAATAAAGTCAATAAAGACATTTTGGCTGAAACTTTTCACCTACTTTACTTTTTTTCTTCTTTTTTTTATTTCATATATTAATAATCAATCTAAGAATTTATTTTGAAAGATATTGATGATTCCGTGCTATGTATTAGCTCGACATTGGTACTGATACTGGGTATAAACATAATATTTATTTTTAATATCTCATAATAAATAATTCTGCAGTCATAATAAAATTTCACTTGGTTGCATTAAATACAAAACTAAAATGTATTTCCAGAATTTCATTTTAGGCCTCATCAATAATCATATTAGTAGTAACATTTAATACATATAAACACATATAATACATATGTTTATATACATGTCAAGTCATTCATTGTTCAGCTAAATTTTATCATCATTGGTCCATTGGAAGAAGGTCTTACCTACAGGATAGATCTTGCTTATTTTTTGTTGGAAGGGTTCCATACACTCTCTTCTTTTGTCAAACACAGTGCCACTAGCCAGTCATTAGCTGCTTTCCAGCTATCACGCCAATGCCAAGCCAAGGTCATTACAGTTTTGGTGGCCACGCTCGGGGCCTAAAGCACAACAATAAACTATGAGGCACAAAAGTCCAACTGCGATGTAAGTCAGCATCGAGCTGGAAGGCGTGGTTTATCTCTTTTCGTCCATCAGACACTGACGTAAACAAATTAAGCAGCATAGCATCTTTCATTTGTGTCCGAATATGTATTTATAAGAAAACTCGTACTACAGAAGGGATGCTAATTGCTAGCCAGTTAATCTATTTTAGCCAGCCAAGCTAACCCGAACTAGCCATCAAGCTAATCATGAACCATTATTTTTCTAAATAAAGTCATATAGCTGTATAAAATGGTTTTAGTTGTAGTTTATTTTACCTGCTAGCTGAGCAAAATTATGAAATGATGAGATAAAAAAAAAAAATAAGCTCATTAAATTTATACCCACGCACTGCGTTGCAGGATTGCTCTTTCTAAAATCTCTATTTCAGTCTAAATTGGATTTCTTCATGTTAGTTAATCTGTAGGTTAGGTATCGATGGGTTGGGCGGAGTTCACAGCTAGGCAGTGTTTCATAGGCGGGAAGCTGCTAGGTTGTATGTTCAGTACTAAAATGCAAATGTTTTTAAGCTTGAGGCTTAATAATAGTGGGACATTACTAGTGGAACATTACTGAGTCCTGAGAGCTCATGTACAAGAGGACAAAGAGGACGGGTAGTCCTTAAATGCAGCAGCTTGAAAAGACCTGGTTGTCTGGCCTGGTTGCATGTTTCAGAGAAATCAGGTGTTAGCCTCCTCACAGTGTGCAGAGAAAGCATTCATTTTTATTTGTGGAACTGACACACAGGCTGCTTTCCATGCATGGAAATAAATATTTTACTCACACGCTGGATGGAGACTTGACTTAAAATGTACAGTATATGGGCGTCATCACAAAACAAGTCCAGAAAAGTTGTTTTACTGGATATTCTAAATGTACAGTTATTCTATTCTAAATATAGGGTCGGTTGTAAATGTTGGTGGAGCCAATCCAGGGACATTAGTGAAGATGTTTAAGGTATTAGCATCGTAATAGAAATTCAGAATTGGTGAAAATCAGCTGAAAACTGTGTAGACTGTAGGTCGAATACTAAAATTTGCACTATGTATTAAGTTCAGTCATATTTCTAGGTTGTTTTACCGTATAATATTTTGGTGTTAATACTTTAAAGATTAAGGAGTGTATCTCTGACAAAATTCTATATGGGTCGGGTGGTTTTTGACGCACCCTCTTTTTAAATCATGATATCTTAGTAATTGAATGATTTAATAAATGAAAGAATTTGTCTTGATTTCCGCATATTTGTGAATGTTAGCATTTATCAAAGTCCCCAATCCAATATAATGGATGGAATCTGAATTGTTTTTTGCACTTACATCTCCCATTGAGTGATACTATATAAACACTGTATAACATAAACAATGCCTAAGACTAGTTAAAGGTTATATGCCATGTATTAATGTTGTTAAAGGAGTCTTCACCAATGGACATGGACCTGAAGAGAAGCTTGAGTTGTAAGGTCATTGTTAAGGATGTATTTGAGTAACCTGTACAACCTCAGTTAATAAAGTTTCATTTCCATTAATGGGTGTTTTATATTGGTTTCAGTTTCTCCCATTTTAAGAAACGGAAATCCAAACCATTTTTTCTAGTCATCCTTTAATTAGACAAAATACAAAAATTTAAGGCTGTACCTGTACTAGGCTTCGGACAGGGGGGAAAACCAGCCTCACATTTTAGAAATTTCAACCGTATTCCAATAACGTGTTTTAGCATACCTTTATTTTGCATAGAATGTTGACCGTAGAAGTACAAGTTTGCTAAAAATAAAGATGTCATCACAGATGTCCAAATGATTAAAATCTGTTAGTCTGTTATCACATTACTACTAAAATAATTTCGGACAAAATCCAAACATTATCAAATTTACATCATCATCATCCATGTGCCCTGTTTTGGGAATTCGTTCAACATTTTCAGCGACTCATTACTCATTGTCCGAGATGTACATCAGCACTGTTGGTTTGTTTCTGATTTTGTATGAAAGAAGTGTATGAATGTATAAGTGTAGATGTCCTTCTGCTGTTTGTATACTGTTAGAGTGGTGGATTTAAGATTTTGGCACATGTTTAGAGTGGCAAAGGGATGAATGGTGGATTTAAGGGTTTAGGATCTGTCTGGGTCTGCCGTAGCCTGTCATGCCAGCTTGGGATGCCCCTTTGTTGGAGCCCATCTGCAAGCCGATAACATTCTTTCCTGACTTCAGCTGGTCCTCAGAAAAGTCCCTCCGGTTCTCCTGGGCTTTCCTGTAACAAGCAAAGAACAGCAATGCTGGACGCATCTTCTCCGTGTGAACAATCACAAAGGTACATATTAATTTCCACTAATTAAGCTTTTCCATGTTGAAGTCTAGGTTTTTATCCAGCTTGTCCTTTCCGGTGAACCTTACAACAAGGTTCCAAGCTAAAACTCTTTACAAAAGTAGAAATGTTAATATGCATAGTGCCCCTGAGTGTCACAAAACCACCTAGTTTTGTCTTTTAGGTATAAAATATTAAAATAATACAAATGTTCGCAATGTCCATTTTACCACTGTTCTTATGCCACTGTAAGGTCCACTGGGTTTTCCAGGACCTAATAAATTGCCAAGTCTTGTCTTAATATACTTGTGCACTCTATTATTTTGTTGGACCGCCTTAGTCCTTGATCACAGCACGTAAGCACCATGGCACTTTTCCTCCAGTTGGTCAGGTCAAGGCTCAGCAACATTAAGTGGCAATAAAATGAAGTCAGTGGCTGATGATGAACTGAATGACCAGGTTATATCATCAATGGACTCTTTCTTCCCTGATGGCATGGATATAAATATCTATACCATTGGGGCTCAAATAACAAAAAAATGGTTCAGGGAGCATGAGGAATCATTTTCACATATGTATTGGCACCCCAGAGTCCTGACCTTAACCCGATTGAAAGTCTGTCGGGATGTGCTGGAGAAGACTTTATGGAGTGATTCAGTTTTCCCGTCATCAACTCAAGATGTCGATTAAAAAATGAACCCAACTCTTGCCAAATCAATGCCATAGCGATTATGCGATGTAATCAAGGCAAAAGGCGGTCCAACAAAATACTAGTGTCAAATTATTATCATCATCATCATCATTATTATTATTATTATTATTATTATTATTATTATTATTTTGTTAGGAAGTGTATATTTGTATTACATTTTTGATAACTCACAGAAAACACCTTCCTGGTGCCAAACTGGGACATTTAAAGAGAAGCCAGTTAAATCTATAATTTAAAGAGGTCTTTGCTTTGTCCCTCTAGAGAAACATTTCTTGCAGTAAAAAGTGTTTTACTATGACAATGGAACCAACATCCAGCCATTAGGAAGAACCCCTAACTAACCCCCAATGAACCCTTTTCCCTTAAACTGTACTGTATACCATATATTTCCGCTTTAACAATTACTCACTTAAAGAACCAGTCAGGGTTACCGCGGAAAGTCCCATCATCCTTTGTGACGGCAATGCTGCCAAGAGCCATCAGTGTTCTTTGCACTGCAGCTAAGTCTTTCCCTTTGGGCACAGAAAAGTGGTTATTATTTTAACACTAGCAGCCAGAGAACACGAGACGAAGATAGATAAACATGCTAGCTATCGGCAGATCTCCTGGGACCTAATATAGTTGTCTTAAATGAACCATTTTATGAAGTGATGAACCACATATTGGTTTACTCACCCTCCCAAAGATCAACAGTCTGAAACATGTCAGTTTTGGTCACGCCATACACTTCTGCAGCATTCAGGAACTGAGACACCTGCTCCATCTGTTTAAAGGCCATTGATGAGCTTTGGATCTTTTTGATGGGCTTGTCTGCATCGTGGAGACTGTTGATGAGCTCGCTCAAGATCTGAGAGACACCAAGATGACTATTAAATGATCATTCAGAAGCTGGACCAGTGTATCCCATGATAGATTTTACACAATCTTTAAAAGTATTGGAGATTCCAATGTGGGTGTAGACTATTCCCATTCTTCTGTCCGACAGCTATCAATCTGTGAAGGCATTCCTTTGCACGTTTGGAAGAAACAGCTGAGTGATTACTGTGATTATCAAATATCTCTCGGATTGCTTTTGAAGCAGAGACCAGGGGTAACAGCACCGACTCTGCCAAAAGACCCATGGAACCCATTCATGCATAATGAGTGCTGATCATGAGCAGTGTATTCATAAATAATTTAGCTTGGTTTGTCCAATGAATCAGATAACATACTTGGTGGTTGCAAAGGTGGCCTTACCAAAACTTCCCCAAGCCCGTAAGTCTGTTTGCTGAGGTAAAATTTTGCCCCAAATACTAAAGATCCTAATGCAAAATGAAACCAAGTAAGGCCACGGACCTAATCTACAAACTGCCCTCCACTGCTTCTGTTATCATTACTGAACATCCTGACATCAACCACGTCTTCCGATTAAGGTCTTTGAAGCAGTCATAGATAGCGTCAGCAGGAAGGACACGATCACTCACACATCCATCTTTCAGCCAATCCTGGAAGCCCTGCTTGCCTTCTGCAGGCTTCCCCACTCCAGGACCGCACTGGGCTACAATCCAGTCCACCAGACGCTGCTCAAGTTCGGGGTCATACTTCTTATCGATCTTGTCCTGCACCTGGCGACTCAGTCCGTAGGATGGACCTTTGTTGGCCATGCCTGTGGTTCCCTGCTCCACAATAATGCATGCAAATGAAAATTAGATGAGCACTAGGAAAAAATAAGAGTTGTTTGTGTTTGTAGGAGATTTTAGTGGATTTGATCTATTAAGCCCAGGGTATAAAGCTTAAAACATTAATAAGCAAGTATTTCTGGTGTCATATTTCTAATTGATTTTACTTACCTGACAATGCATCATGTACATCAATTAAAATTGGACTCAATAGTCAATAGTCACAAGCCAATCCCAACCCAGTGAAAAACAGCCAAAAAACAAATATCGTGGACGCAAGCTGCGACAATAAGAAATCAGCAATTTCTTAGCATTGCGGCAAAATTTGTTTTCCCCAAATCATGCACATGTTCCTGCTAGAAAATAGAATTAAGCTGAGTTGAAGCAGCTCTTAAGAGTCTTCATTTGGACACAGCTGTTTTTCATATGTGAATTAACTCCAATTTGCAAACAGTTGTTTAGTTAACCTGAGCTGAAGGACTGTGCCAAGGGAAGCTCTCAAGGCTGCAAAGCACATTTGTAATTTTCTACGTGCCAAGCCCACACACTGTAGCAGCTCTATAGAGTCAGCAGCACTGTCACCTGTGCTGCCATCTTGATGCCTGGATACCACCACGCTCTGGGTCTGGAGGTTAGAGGTGGGCAAGAATATGCAAATTAAGCTGTTAGAGTTGGTACACACCCTGGATAGCAAATAAAACACTCTCCAACTTGGCTTAAGGCCATTTATTTTTATTCGGATGCTCATGCATGACTCAGGTCGACGTTGTACCGGCCGATATCCATGAAGGAACCCTGCCTGCAATCCCTCCCATCCTGTTCACACTCTCTCATATGAGTACTATATTAAACCATGCCATAACTAATACTCTCTCAAGGTTTAGTGTTCAAAGTTTAGTACGTGATCTTAAAGTGGTGTAGTATTTCCAATCATGGTGCATACTGAAGAGTTTCACTCCTGTTACCATAGCAACCTGCCAAAAATCGCAATCTTTGTCATTAATTAAAGAGCATCTGGAATGATTGTTCTTATCTTTTTGTAGCAGTGGTAACCAGCACGGTTTCTCAAGTTCTACCTTCCTAAAGGTTTTAATTCCAACCAAAATCTTAAAACTTCTTAATGCAATAATCAGATGGACAGGTGGGCACGATTAGGGGAGCAGCCTGGCTTCAGGGAGGTAGATCTCCAGGAATGGGGCTGGTGAGCACTGATTTTAAGGAGCATCCAGTGATAGAAACTGTTCCTGTTGACACTTCAGCTAAAACATCTATGTAGTGTAGGGTCTACCCATACTTCCTGCTAACGTTAATAACAGATGCGGCTTGTTGTAGAGAAACCACAGTACTTAAACTCTTCTTTTTCCCATGGTGTAGGAGGTAAAGTTATAGCTTTACCTTATGCTCCTGCCTCTGATAGTACTAGGAATGAAGACCCCTTTATTATGTAAAATCCCTATAAAATAAACTGATATCCATACAGGGCTGGTGTGGTTGGGGCGGGCGGGGGGGCGGCTAGGTTCCTAATCTAACTAAACCCATTTTGCTGAATGAGCTGTTGAGTTAGGAAAATTTTTTAAAAATACAAATGTTTGAGATTTCTTCCATCCCTGTTTCGGAACTCCAAATTCCATAAACACCCCCCCCCCCCTCCCTTCCCTCCCACTGTTGCCCCAGCGGCTGTGAAGAAAATTCTGGAGTGCTGATCTGTGGAATGATTGAACCCATGTAATGGAGTGATGACATCAGCTCTGACTGGTAGCTGGAACGCTGTGCCTACTGCTCAGTTCCTCCACTCAGCTACTGCTTGAATATTCCGGGTACTCCTGCCAGAAAAGGTTCTCTTTAACAACACCATAGAAGAACCAACTTTGGGTTGGACAAGATTCTTCAACCATTTTGTAGTACTTTTGGGAACCTAACGGTGGATTCACCATGGCTTTGAGGACATATTGTATATTTTTAATACCTTGATGTCGTAACCTGCGCTGAAAGTAGACAGATACGTCTGATGAGACTTAAGGTTTTTGTCGATGGTCCAGATAAATCTGGTTGGTAAAATGTTACAAGGTTTACTTTACCAAGTGTGTTCTGTATACCACATGTCTTGTGGTGATGACTGAGTGTTTGAGAGCTTGTTCGTGTCCAAGGATCAACATTACCATTCAATAAACTGGAA
Source organism: Neosilurus mollespiculum (assembly GCA_030014195.1). Taxonomy (NCBI): domain Eukaryota; kingdom Metazoa; phylum Chordata; class Actinopteri; order Siluriformes; family Plotosidae; genus Neosilurus; species Neosilurus mollespiculum. The sequence goes on from JAQMYF010000008.1 coordinate 27,918,571, forward strand.
TGGGTCTTGGTGGGAGATGAACTCTTGGTTAGAGCCTTTTATGGCAATAATTTGTCTTTGCATTGAAACACTGAAAGAGGTCTATCACGTCTATGTTACAGAAGTAGCAGAGCCAGAGATCTGCCATGGATGGTAATAGTATATGGTTCTTTTAATCTGTTACACATTTTTGTAAAAAAATTTAAAAATTTGCATAAAGTTCAGGTTTAATTTCAGACTTGCGCAAAGAATATGCCTTTCAAGCCCTCTAAGAATCCAAGAATGTTTGTGGTTAACCTTCCAGTCACTGAAGTGGAATTCCAACCCTGTACCCTTGTTTTTTGAGGGGCTGGGTTCTATTGGGTTTTTTTTTCTTCCTAGATTAGCCTTTGTTCGCTTTTTTGAATGAATCATGTTTCAAATCATGAACACAAAGCAACATTACACCAGAACACAATGTCACCGATCACCAGACTCAGGAAAGTACTTTGGAGAGCCGGTCAAATTGTTTAAAGATTCTAAACATCACATCGACCCTTCAGTAAATTCTTGACAGTTATTAGTCATGTCACACGATTAACATAGTCAAAAAATCCTACTCAAGTATCTTCGGAAAGGTAAGAGAAAGATGTACTCACTGTGTAAAAGTTTAATATGAAGATCCTCCGCACGGTTCGGAAAGAGTGCGTGTTAGGAAGTATGCGCGTACGGATGCCTGGGCGTGGGTGTTTTATGCAGCGGCAGGAGAGTCCTCCCTCTGAAAAGAGCAGGCTTAAAACTAGGAGCTCTGCAATGACTTCACCATTAGAGAACTAGACACACAGAGGATGGAGAGAGTGAGGGAGAAAAGGAAACCGTGGCCTTAAAAGGACATGGCCTTTTTCCTCTAAGCCGTCCTCTTCAGCAGGCGCTACCTCCCTCTATCTGCATTGCACTTTGCCTCTTTCTCTCTCTCTCTCTCTCTCTCTCTCTCTCTCTCTCTCTCTCTCTCGCCTCCTCTGCTGGAAAAAGGGAAGCCTTATTTGGGAAGAGGTCGGGAAGTAACGAGGACTTGAGCCAAGAGGCTTCTGGTTTGGTCAGGGAGAGGAATTCTCGAAATACCTCACTGCACCACTTCATCAGCTTACGCCAGGAAGGGATTGAGAACGAGGCAGGCATGTAGGGTTCAGGACGGACAGAAAGGAAGGGTAAAAGGGCAGAAAGGAAACATGAAGGCTACAAATGAGGATTGCAAAGAGGTACAAGAAGGAAGAGAGGATGCCAGGAGATCAGAGGGTCAGGACAAAGTGTGAATTGGGTTGTACAAGGAAACGGAGGGAAGGAAAGGAAGAGACTGAAGACAGGAGTGAGATGAATAGCTGGTGACTACTTGTTGACACGGTTGCTAACAAGACCTTTTATGTCCACAATACTCCCACCCACTGTACATGTGCTGAATGAAGAAGAAGAATGCCGGAGTGCCAGAAATTATTTGTCATCTGACCTTGCAGCTTGGGGAAATAAATGGTTTGACATTAAAAAACGAAAAGTGGGCCGTCTTTTAATTTTGTCATTAAAGCGACCTCAAATGCCACTTAGCAAGAAAACTGAGCATTAAAGGCAAACCAAACGAGTATCATTCTTTTTGGCCAAGTTCAAGACAAACGTTTGTGCAAAAACAGCAGCTGGTGAACACTGACAGATGGCAGGCAGTAATGCCAATTTACACTCCAGACAAGAAAGCTGGCCATGAGTCAAATCACCACGTTGACTTTTACTGTCTGCTGATTTCAGCATGTTACATTTTTCTACTTAAGTAAAATACCATGTTCAGACATTCATCCATTCGAACAACCAATTAAACTCTCTATCCATTCGTATCACTTATCGTTTGGGAGGTGCGTGTGAGCTGGAGCCAATCCCAACTGACACTGGGCGAGAGGCAGGATGCACCCTGGACGGGCCATCAATCCATCACAGGGTTAACGCAGAGACACATCACATTCATACATGGGTAATGAAGAGAAGTAAGTTACATAAATGCACGTGTCTTTGGACTATGGAAGGAAACAGGAATAGCTGGAGGAAACCCATAAAAGCATATGCAAACTGCACACAGAAACACCCTGTTCATCGGACAGGTTGAAACCTAGAGCCTGCTTGTTGTGAAGCAACAGTGTTAACCATTGAATCACCGTATCATCCATCCATCCAGCCATCTATCCAACCATCCATCCATCCATCCAACCATACAAACATCCATCCCATTATCCATCCATCCATTTAACAATACATGCAAATGTGCAACCATCCATACAACCCTCCATCCATCCATCTAATCATTCATCCAACAATCCATCCATACAACCATACAAGCAACCTTTCATCCAACCGTCCATTCATTCAACCATACAAGCAACCATACATCCAAACATCCATCCATCCATCTATCCATCCATGTAAATGGTTGTGGGATTGGCTCCAGCTCACCTATGACCCCTGATGGACCCCTGATAGATTTTCTCATTTATCTTTTAAGAGCTTCTTGCTCTAATGTTTTTTTAAAGTACGCCATACTGTATGTTGTATGTAAATGATGTCATGGTGAAGTCATGGACCTTTTCCCTACACTGTACGATATTCAATTCTTACTAATCTGTACCTCTATAACATTCTAACAACACAATCCAAGTCCCTACACAGTCCCAGTAAATCCATTAAAACCAGTCAGGAACTCAAAAGTGGGATTGTCATTTATTTAGAAAGTACTATGGCGTCTCCAAGCAAAACCCAAAATCACAAGCATTTCTTTCCTGCATGCAAAAGCAGCCTTTAATTTCAATGTTCTAAAAATCTGAAAGTCACCATCCTGTAATATTTATCAATATCCTTCTGTTACCAAGGAGAAACGCTCTCTTTATTTACTGTCTGATTGTACGCTTATTATTTTCACGGGCCACAGAAAAGCAGTTCTATTTTCGCTCTAACCACAGTTCCTTGGGCTTCGATTCTTAAACATGATCAGCATAAAAAAAAGAAGACGATGGATTTCCTAGAAACTGGGAAACAAACCATGCGGCACGGTGGCGTAGTAGTTAGCACGTCCACCTCACACGAAGAAGGTCCTGGGTTTGGGTCCCGGGCTCTGCTCGGGTGTTTCTGTGTGGAGTTTGTCTGTTGTTCCATTGCTTACGTGGGTTTCCTCTGGGTACTCTGGTTTCCTTCTACAGTCCAAATACATACACATTAGGCTAAATCGCTGTTCCAAGTTACCCCTAGGTGTGAATGTGAGTGTCAATGGTTGGACGTGTTGGCTTTGCAATGGTCAGGCGAACCGTTCAGCATGTACCCCACCTTTGCCCAGTGACGGCTGTGATAGGCTCCAGTCTACCCGCAACCCTTATAAGAGGTTTGGTAGTGAGTGAGTGAGTGAGTAAAATGTGAAATAAGCTCTCATCTGCGTACCCATAAGCCCTCTGGCTGCTTGTATTGGTGCCAGTATGTGTATGATGTCGTTTATGTTTGTTCACTCTGCGGTAGCCTGCTGGGTTTTGTCGCCCCTGCTGATTTTTTCCCCTCATCGAGCCAGCTGTGCGGTTAAACACCAAGCCTGTGTTTGTGCTGTTTAAGTGCCAGTCAGGCGATTAAAAACAGAGCGAGCAGATTCCTTTAATGATACTTCCTGTACATGCAACTTCCTCGCCATCGCTGGTATATAACAGTTTCCTGGAGTAAAGGATATCTGTTTAGTTGTAGTCATGGTGTTCGGTTCTGAAGGTGGCATCTGTGATGAAATAGTATTGCCATGTCACAGCCCGGATCAGTTTTGCGGTGCTTTATGGATTTCTTGCATGTTCTCCATACTTTCACACGGGTTTCCTCTGTGATCTCTGGTTTTCTTCCTACTGTGTAAAAAGTGTGAGTGTCTGAAAGTGCACCCAGTTCTGGTATGGGTGCCACATCTACCTCGAACCTGACCAACTAAAAGCACTTCATCACTTATTTATTCCATTCCACATCCCATGATGCACTGGGCCACTTTTATGGTTTCTGATGCCTAAGTGGGTTGCAACCTATTCCTAGTATAAGCATCCATGCACACTCACACTTACACTCAGGGGCAATTTGGAACAGACAGTTAGCATAATGTGCATCTCTTTGGACTGTTGGAGGAAACCAGAGTACCTGGAGGGAACCCACGCAAGCACAGGGAGAACATGCAAACTACAGACAGAAACGCTCTCGTCAAGCCCGGGAATCAAACCCAGGACCTACTTGTCGTGAGGCGGACGTGCTAACCACTACACTACCATGCCACCGCTTGGTCTATAAGATTCACAGAGATCGATGTCCACATCAGAGATCATTGTATCTTGTTACATCTTAATAAAATGGTGGCTAATAGGGAAAAACTTTTAAGAATCAGAATAACAGAAAGCTTGCACTGTCCAAAATGTTCAGAGAAGTTGCAGGTTTTTTGTTCTTGGCATCTAGAACAACACGTCACTTCATACTTGGCCTGTTGGGGATGAAAAGAAACATCCTGCATAAAAAATGAGTTATTTATCACCATCTACTGGTGATTAAAGAAACTGCCATGTATTTTTTCTCCAGTGAAACCTGAGCATCAAACGTCCACTCACACTTACACCTAGGGGGAATTTGGAGCAGCAAGTTAGCCTAATGTACATGTCTTTGGACTGTCGTAGGAAACCCATGCCAGCATAGGGAGAACATGCAAATGCCACACAAAAAAACCCTCGCCTACCCCGAGACTCGAACCTAGGACCTTCTTGCTGTGCTAGAACCACTACAACACCTGATTTATAGAAGTATACTTGAACTTGATACTTGAAGTCTTGAACCGTTTAATCCTACAAGGGTCGCAGGGAGGCTGGAGCCTATCTCAGATAACTCTGGCTTTGCAATGGTCTAGTGAGCTTTTCAGGGTGTACCCTGCCTTTGCCCAAACACATACGCAGACATTTACACTCACACTCACTCCTAGGACAGTCTGGAGCGGCCAATTTGCCTAATGTCATGTCCTTGACTGTCGACGGAAACCAGAGTACCCAGGGGAAACCAAACACAAGCACAGGAAGAACATGCAAACGCCACACAGAACCTCAGGACTATATAGTATATAAACTAGTTTTATATATTAACCACCAGATGGCGGTATTCTACAGTTTATTTCTGATTAAAGTCCATGCACTGCATAATGTGCTTATGAATGTTTAATATCGTAAATTAGTATTAATTAATGGGCGGCGTGGTCGGCGAAGAAGGTCATGCGTTCGAGTCCCAGGCTCGGCGAGGGCATATCTGTGTGAAGTTTGCATGTTCTCCCTGGGCTTGCGTGGGTTTCCTCCAGGTACTCTGGTTTCCTCCGACAGTCTGAAAACATGCGCATGAGGCTAACTGGCTGTTTTAAATTTGCCCCAGCTGTGAGTGTGAGTGTGGTTGTGTGTGTGTGTGTGTGTGTGTGTTAGCCCTGCAATGGTCTGGGGTTCTGTTCATGGTGTACCCCTGCCTTCACACAGTGTCGGCTAGGATAGGCTCCAGCCTCCCTGCTAGCCTAGTAGCATTCACTGGTTCGACAAGTGAGTGTAAATAAAAAGAATAATAGTGTTTTAAAGCATGCAGTGCAGGAATGAAATAAAATAACCCTCATATGAAGCAATCCACGGAAACAGATGGGCCCAAAATTCTTAATTAGAATAATAAAAAGCCTTTTCTGGGAAAATAATGAGCTGGGTTTGATCCTCTACCATATGGGAGCCGAGAGAAGAAATATGCTCCAACCTGTTTGCCAAAAAACACAGCTGTCCTGATCCACACAGCAGAGACACAAAGTCTATGATGATGATGATGATGATGAAGAAGAAGAGTAAATAAGCTAATAAAAAATTACAGTTTAAGTTGCGTAAGTCAGTGTTGGGTTATAAAACCCAACAAATCCATCATCTTCAAATGGAAAGAACATGGTTCCACGACAAACCTGCCAAGAGAGGGCCGCCCACCAAAACTCACAGACCGGGCAAGGAGGGCTTTAACAGAGAGGCAGCACAGAGACCAAAGGTGACCCTGAAGGAGATGCAGAGTTCCACAGCAGGGACTGGTGTATCTGTGCATGGGATCACAATAAGCCGTACACACCAGTCAGTGGCAGCATCATGCTGTGGGGATGTTTTTCAGAAGCAGGGACTGCGAAACTGATCCGAGTCGAGGGAAAGATTGATGGTGCTAAAAATGGCAATGTTCTTGAGCAAAACCTGTTTCAGTCTGAAGCTGGAGCAGTTCTGCCTTGAGGAATGGGCAAAAATCCCAGTGGCAAGATGTGGCAAGCTCATAGACTTATCCAAAGCAACTTGCAGCTGTGATTGCTGCAAAAGGTGGCTCTACAAAGTACTGATTTGAGGGGGGTGAATAGTTATGCACGCTGAAGTTTTCTGTTATTTTGTCCTATTTGATGTTTGCTTCACAAACACACACACACACACACACACACACAAAATCACATCTTCAAAGTTGTAGGCGTGTTCTGTAAATGAAATGATGCAAACCTTCATACAGTCCATTTTAATTCCAGTTTGTGAGGCAACAAAACATGAAAAATACCAAGGGCGGTGAATACTTTTGCAAGGCGCTGTATATCAGACAGCAGAGCTCACAATGTGATACAGCATAAATAAATGAATGAATGAATGTTGTAGAGAAACTGGACTGAGTGTCACACAACAGTGAATATTAAATAGTGCAGATCTGTACAGTGAACGTTTTTTCTCTGGGTGTGATTGAGGCCCAGCTCCGGAGTCTCCGGCTTTATTACTCTAAAGTGTGTTTGTGTGTGTGTGTGTGTGTGAGAGAGAGAGAGAGAGAGAGAGAGAGAGAGAGAGTGCCTGTGTGTGTGTGTGTGTGTGTGTGTGTGTGTGTGAGAGAGAGAGAGAGAGAGAGAGAGTGAATGAATGTGTTTGTGTGTGTGTGAGAGAGAGAAAGAGAGTGTGTGTGTGTGTGTGTGTGTGTGTGTGTGCATGCATGAGTGTAGGCGTGTGTGGGTGAAATTGGGTTGATGAGTGTGTGTGTGGATGTGTGTGTCAGAGAGTAAGTGAGTGAATGATTGTGTGTGTGTATGTGTGTGTGTGTGTGGTGTGATGAACTAGTATTCTACCCAGCATGTCCCCACAACACTCTGAGGCGTTAAACCCGTGTTGGTCTTCAGATCAAATCAATGGCTGAGATGCTCCGGCACTCTTGGCTTGATCCGCTGAGTCAGTGTACTGGTGAAGGAAGAGATCAACTTGACAGAAGATTTCTAAAAGTGTTTTTAGTATTTTGGCTCGGAACCCACCACCATCCTGACCAGGGTCAACCATTTACTGAGAAACCGTTAATCAGCTTTTTCAAATTTTGTTGAACAATAGGAGCATGTGGCTTTACAATCACAACACCAACATCTGCAATCATGCAGGTCCCCAGCTGATGGTAATGAGATGGTTGAGCAAGACCAAACACATCCTGCCTAGCCGCCTTTACTCTTCCTAACCCTGAGGGAACAACGTTCAACCCCACCCTGCGCCACACACAATAGGACACAGTTACATAATACACAACTGACTGAGATGTTACGTCTGATTATTATAGTGCCAAGCAAAGAGTAAAGTTTCCACCCTGGCTGTTTTTTACACCTCACTCATTTACCAAACTGCTTTATCCTATTAGGGTTGCAGGGAGGCTGGAGCCTATCTCAGCCAAGGTTGGGTGAAGGGTGGGGTACACCCTGAACCATCTCAGGGTCAGCACAAACACACACAGCCCTTCACTCACAGTCACACCTAGGGGCAATCTGAAACAGCCAATTAGCCTACTGTGCATGTCTTTGGACTGTGGAAGGAAACCGGAGTACCCAGAGGAAACCCACGCAAACATGCATGGTAGGTGGCATACTAAGTATCGTCATGTCCATAGGCATATCTGGTAGAAACAAAAAACAATCCATTTAAAATTTTTTACATGACCACATGCATATTTCATATGGCCTCTGTGACCTTGAAATTAGGTCAAGGTGATCCAGTTTCAATGGGCTTGAAGGCCTTGACACTAAGTATAATAGGTAATAACTGAAAGCTGATCCGACAAAAACTGCACCCTCTAGAGTGTTCATGAACATTTTTGATAAATTGACCTAAAAAAAATAGGTCAAGGTGACCCACTTTTGATAGGCTGGTAGGACGTACCGCAGGGACCATTCAACATAAACCTTAAATAAATCCATAAAGAACCGGCACTGCTGGAGTGTTAACAGTCAAGCGTCTGTGGCGGCAGCGGGTGCGGATACGGACAGGACTTGGAAATACAGCACCCCCTACGATTTGCAGTGGGATAAGTGGGTAAGGGTGTGTACATGTGTGTGTGGCTGAGGCAGCAATGCATTTTGTGTGGAAGAGATAAAGACGAATAGATGACGAAGAGGTCTGTTACTTGTCTTATTTAGGTAATTATGTCACACAAAGGGATCGGGATCTGTGATGTCACAAAGGGTTTTTTATGACCACAAGCGGTCATTTCATTATACAATATCATATTGTATAATTTCATTATTGTCATTTCAACCACATATAGCGACTCTGCACACTCCCTGTGCACTCTGCCAGGAATGTTGTCTGGTCCAGCAGACTTCCGTGTGTTGACTCTGTGTAGAGTTCTCTTCACGTCAGCCGTGGTGAGACATAGCACCTGGTCATTAGGAGGAGGGATGGTCTTCCTCGCTCTTGTGTTGTTCTGTGCCTCAAACCAAGCCTAGAAGTCATTCAGTGTGTCTGGCAGGGAGTCATCACTGTTACAAGCAGTTGGTGTAGTCCTGTAGTTGGTGATTGCCTGGATGCCCTGCCACATGTGCCGGGAGTCTCTGCTGTTCTTGAAGTGGCCATGGATTCTCTGGGCGTGTGTGTGCTTCACCTCTCTGATGGTTTGGCCCTGGCTGTTTTTAAGGCCACCCTGTCCCCTCCTCTGAAGGAGTCTCTTGACTTCAGAGGAGCATGCACAGTTGCAGTCATTCACAGCTTCTGGTTTGAGCGTGTGATGATGGTCTTGGAGACAGTCAAGTCATCGATCGTCAATGATGGTCTTGGAGACGGTCAAGTCACTAATGCCGTGTACTCCTCCAAGTCAATACAGTCACTCCAGGAGTCGCCGTTGGTTGCAGCTTCCCTGAACTGGTCCCAGTCAGAGATAGCTCTTGCTGGCCAGGTTTTAACCTGTTTCAGAACCAGTTTAGAGCGTCTGACAAGTGGTCTGTATGCTGGAATCAACATCACAGAGATGTGGTCTGAGTAGCAGAGGTGGGGGCAGGACTCTGCACGATAACCGCTGGGAATGTTTGTGTAAAGAAGATCCAGCGTGTTCATTGCTCTCATAGCAAAGTCCACGTGTTGATGGAATTTAGGGAGCACTGTTTTGAGATTTGCATGATTGAAATCTCCAGCGATGATAAACAGTCCATCGGGGTGAGCATTCTGCAGCTCGCTGATAGCTCACACAGAGCCTCCTCAGCATTAGCACTGGGTGGAATGTACACTCCAATAATAAACCATTGAAAGGTCTGCATCTAACAGTCATGATCTCAACTACCAATGAGCAGTGGTCATACACAAGCACAGAGTCCTTGCACCATTCTGAGTTGATGTAAACATACAAGCCACCACCGCTAGTCTTACCACACAGAGCTGCATTCTTGTCAGCACGAAACACAGTTAGCTCGGTTCACTGTGGTTGGTCGGAACTCCGGAAAGCCATGTCGCCATAAAAACAAAGAAACCGCAGTCTCTGAACTCACGCCTTGTAGTTCGCTGGAGTTGGATATAGTCCAAGTCAGTGAGCAGATGTTGGACAAAATGATGGAGGGTAGTGCCAGCCGGCTAGCATTTGTCGGACTGAAGACCTGGTCTTCGCAGCAAGCCAAGGTCACATATGTTATCTTGTGATGTATGCAGTCATTTTGCAGGTTAGTAACTGCATGATTTCTTAGCTGCTGTATTGTCTGGCGGTTGTATACATGAACACCACTGTCTTTGGTGTCCATTGCACTAGAAATTCGGGCAAATACAAAGATATAACACAATTTTGGTTCCGGGGTGGCTGCTGCTTGCTATTGTCGCACTGCCATTTTGGTGTGGTAATGTAAACTAGCGAGGGCTGAACCAAGGCGGAACTATCTTTTCCCGGAAGTGACATGAACTCTTTGTGCCGGGTCGTCCTGCGCAAGTAAACAAGTAGCGAGATACATTTTAGGTGATAAAACTGCTTGCATACTATAAGCTCTTACGTTTTCCTGGTTCCTTTTTGGTGAGGTGCTGCTCCCGTCCGTCAGCATCCTTTGATTTTTTTTATGAAGGAATTCCGTAGGAACAGCATCCGGTTTTAGATGTAAAAGCTTGGGCTTCGTGCCAAGTAGTTGTGCCTGGAGGTCACACCGATTGTTGGGTTGAAGTGTCCGAAAGAAAACGTTTTCAGAGTACGGACGGTGCCGATGTTATGTTTTCTGCGATTTTTGCACTTGTTTTTGTGCAGCCGTACGCTTTGCACTCTGCCATTTTCCTGGTGACACACAGCTCAGCACTGGCCAATAACATGTTATCTTAGACTGGTGTCTAAAAACAACACATTCACGTCACTACCAGGGCTGGAACAGCCAGTGAAGAAGCAAATTAGGCTTGTTACTGCACATGCCTAATAGTAGTAATAGTAGTGTTTCAGCACTTGTGCATACTAGACAAAGGGCAAGGACTGACGTTGCCTTACAGAACTGCTGATGTTATATGTGACTGTTTTAAAGAGCTAGCAATACAAATTCACCACAGGTAAACTTTAATGTTTGTAGTGAAACTGTAATAATAAAAATAAGTATACATTTTCATACATGGCGTTTGGTAGACACCCTTATGTAGAGCGACTTGATGAGCGACCTTGCTCAAGGGCCCAACACAGTGGCAGTTTGGTGGTACTGGGGTTTGAATCCCCAACCTTCAGATCAGGGACCCAAAGCCTTAGCCTTCTGAGCCACAACAACCCGCATTACGTCATCATCATCAGAATAATATTTCTGTGTTTTGAGTTTGCATGTTCTCCCTGTGCTTGTGTGGGTTTCCTCCGGGTACTTCGGTTTCCTTCCACAGTCCAAAAACATGCACAGTAGGCTAACTGGCTGTTCCAAATCGCCCCTAGGTGTGAGTGTGAATGGCTGTGTAAAAATGCTGCATTTCTTACCATACCATATAAGGTACTGAACGGCCTTGGCGGAGGTCTGCGCTCTCCGAGTGCTTTTCTAGTTATTATGATGATAACAATAATAATAATAATAATAACAGAATTTCCAGGAGTGTCATTTGTAGGGTAAAGGTCTTATTTAATTTCCCAATGAATGCCAGTGTAATTGCCCAGATTGTGGTCCAACAAGAGGTCTGGGAGTTATTTTTACACCCAAAAATAAACAAGTGTTCATACTTCACAAGTTTTTCAGCAATCCCAGAGGTCATGTACTGTATATTTTCTCATCATATTACAGCTGGACGGCAGTGGTGGCCCGGTGGTAGGGTGCTGGATTACTGATCCCAAGGTCGAGGGTTCAAGCCCCACTGTCAATGCTGTTCCCCCAGTGCAGCTAACTGGGTTATCAAATGCAGGCCATGTCTCTTACTGTCTGTGGTGAGAGGCGTGTAAAAGAACCATTGCTGATTTTCGTCAAGAGTAGGCTGTATAGCCATCAGCGTGTTTCTGCTCTGCGATGGCCTGGCGAGCTGTCCAGGGTGTACTCTGCCCTCGCTCGAAGTCGGCCCGTGACCCTAAGCTATTGAATGAATCACAGACGGATCTACTGAGCAAAGATTTATATAAACTTGTTAAAGTGAAACTTATGATGAAATGGTTTGGAGTAAGAATAGCTCTTCAAGTATTCAAATTAAATTGGAAGAAGCCCGGTAGAATGATTGCCATATTGTTGTAAAGGTAAAAATGTAAAGTCTGTTGGGGTTTTTATGCCCAAGTCTGCTGGCTCATCAGAGCTGGGTTCCGTAGTGTGAAGTGACTAGGAGTTCTGGTACTCCTGGTTCTGGACTGGTACCCATTTATACTGCTAGGTGGACAGAGGCACACTTGTGGTTAAGACTATGCCCAGGGGACTTAGCACAGAGGGGGTCTAACAGGGATTCTAACCCGTCACCTCTTGCTCATGAGCCCAGCACCCTAACCAATACATCACCATAAGTGGGGGTGGCATGGTGGCGTAGTGATTAGCACGTCCACCTCAGAGCAAGAAGGTCCTGGGTTTGATTCCTGGCCTGGCAAGAGCATTTCTGTGTGGAGTTTGCATGTTTTCCCCATGCTTGTGTGGGTACTCCAGTTTCATCTGACAGTTCAAAGACACTCACAGTAGGCTAACTGTCTGTTCCAAATCGCCCCTAGGTGTGAGTGTGAATGGTTGTGTATGTTGGTCCGGCGATGGTCTGTCAAGCTGTTCAGGGTGTACCCCACCTTTGCCCAGAGTCCACTGAGATAGGCGCCAACCTCCCCGAGACCCTAATTAGGATTAAGCGGCTTAGAAAAATATTGAATGAATGAATAATAATAATAATTACCTCCACCAAGGAGGTTATGTTTTCACTGGCATTTATTTGTTTGTTTGTTTGTCTGACTGTTAGCAACATTGCTCAAAAATTTATAAAAGGATTTTGATTAAATTGTTAGGATACGTCAGAAATGATACAAGGAACAATTGATTACATTTTGGTAGTGATCCAGACTATTGTCTGGATGCAGGGAATTTTAAAAATTTTTAGCGCGGATGACGTTGTCCTCCAAGTTACTGTGTCCGGACCATACCAATGCGTAACTTCCAGGCTTGAGTTCGATGGTGTAATCTCATTCCTTTACCTTTCTGTACAACTTTTTGGCCAATTATCACATAAATAATCCAGTTATTAAAACTTCCTCATCCGAGGCAGGCCCTATACACAATGCAATCATAAATGACTGCGCGTTTGCGTTGTAGGCCTCAAATAAACAAATGTTGTGTTTATAAAAATGCTGCATTTCTTACCATACCATATGAGGTACTGAATGGCCTTGGCGGAGGTCTGCACTCTTCCAGTGCTTTTATAATAATAATAATAATAATAATAATAATAATAATAATAATAATAATAATAATAATAATAATAATAATAATAATAATAACAGAATTTCCAGGAGTGTCATTTGTAGGGTAAAGGTCTTATTTAATTTCCCACAAACTCTGAATGCCAGTGTAATTGTCCCGATTGTGATCCAACAAGAGGTCTGGGAGTTATTTTTACACCCAAAAATAAACAAGTGTTCATACTTCACAAGTTTTTCAGCAATCCTGGAGGTCATGTACTGTATATTTTCTCATCATATTACAGCTGGACGGGGCAGTGGTGGCCCTGTGATAGGGTGCTAGATTACTGATCCCAAGGTTGAGGGTTCAAGCCCTACTGTCAACGGGTTCTCACTGCTGCCCCCCTGGTGCAGCTAACTGGGTTATCAAATGCAGGCCGTGTCTCTGACTGTCTGTGGTGAGAAGAATGTAAAAGAACCATTGCTGATTTTCGTCAAGAGTAGGCTGTATAGCCATCAGCGATGGCCTGGTGAGCTGTCCAGGGTGTACTCTGAGATGGGCATCAGCCTCCCCGCAGAGACGGATCTACGATACTGAGAAAAACTGAGCAAAGAGGTTCAGAGTGCTTTATATAAACTTGTTGAAGTGAAACTTATGATGAAATGGTTTGGAGTAAGAATAGATGTTGACTGAAGCTCTTCACATATTCAAATTAAATTGGTGTGCAAATTGGAAGAAGCCCGGTAGAATGATTTCCATATTGTTGTAAAGGTAAAAATGTAAAGTCTGTTGGGGTTTTTATACCCGAGTCTGCTGGCTCATCAGAGCTGGAGCTTATCCCTGGGTTCCGTAGCGTGAAGCGACTAGGAGTTCAACTTCCCATTTATACTGCTAGGTGGACAGAGGCACACTTGTGGTTAAGACTATGCCCAGGGGTCTTAGCACAGTGGCGGTCTAATGGGGATTCGAACCCACAACCTCTTGATCATGAGCCCAGCACCCTAACCAATACACCACCATAAGTTGGGGCGGTATGGTGGCGTAGTGATTAGCACGTCCACCTCACAGCAGGTCCCGGGTTCAATTCCTGGCCTGGCAAGAACATTTCTGTGTGGAGTTTGCATGTTTCCTCAGGGTACTCCGGTTTCATCTGACAGTTCAAAGACACGCACAGTAGGCTAACTGGCTGTTCCAAATCACCCCTAGGTGTGAGTGTGAATGCTTGTGTGTGTGTGTTGGCCCTGTGATGGTCTGGTGAGCTATTCAGGGTGTACCCCGCCTTCACCCAGTATCGGCTGAGATGTGACCGGTGACCCTAGTAGGATTAAGTGGTTTATTTTTCATTTTAAAATGAGAATGATCTGAGTGACTGAGACAAACCATGACTGTCTGTTGTTTAGATTCGAGCATTATCCACTCGTGTTTTAATCCCCAGATAACGGACCAATCGGATTGTGCCAGTATACTAATACTAATCATCTGTTGGGTGGAATGGCGGCTCAGTGGTTAGCACTGCTACCTCACAACAAAAAGGTACGGTATGGTAATGGTTTGACTTTTTATGTTCCTAAGTATGTTGCATGTTCCTACCATGTTTGCATGGGTTTTTTTCCGGGTACTCCGGTTTCCTCCTACAGTCCAAAGACATGCAATTTAAATCATGTGGCTCCTCTAAATTGCCACAAGGTGTGGAAACAGTGTGAATGGTTGGCTGTTTCTGAGTCCTGTTCAGGAGGTAGCCCCGCCTCTCATCTGAAGACAGATGGGATTGGCTCCAGCCCTTTCGCAACCTTAAGGAGATGGATAATAAAGTGCTTGTCATGATGGTTGAAGTACAGATTTTATCAGGCAACATCAAATTTGCACAAGTATATGATTATGCAAATGTTGGGTGCTTGCAAAATAATGTCATTTGTCAATCCAACTCTTAATGCTAAATTGTTATCTTCATGCAAATAAAAGTTTCTCACGGATCCTCCCTCATCTTCCTCATTTACCAGACCGCTTAATCCTCAGTTAGGAGCCTATCTCAGCCGACTCTGGGTGAAGGCGGGGGGGGTACACCCTGAAAAACCCACCAAACCATCTCATGCCCAACACACACACACACAAATGTAATTTGAAACAACTAATTAGCCTAATATGCATGTTCTTGGACTGTAGGAGGAAACCTGAGTACCTAGAGTAAGCCCATGCAAGCGGGGGGCGGGCCTAACCTTTGCTGTTAGGCGGACATGCTAACCACTACGCCACCTCATTAATCCTGAACCGACTGAAATATCTCTCTCTCTCTCTCTCTCTCTCTGTCTGTGTGTGTGTGTGTGTGTGTGCGTGTGTAAAACAGGGTTTCACAACCTTCTTCACGCCACTGTTGGTGGAGGTTCCTGTTTATTGCCTTCTTACCCAAAGCAGTGCTCCGTCCCAAACAGCATACTACAGCCCTAGACAGTGCACTAATGTAATATTATTACTTTAATACTATGCCCATGCAAATATATTATTCAGTAGAGTCCATTTTTTTAATACATTACTACACATAAACAACATGCTACTAAACAGTATACCAAAATAATGCGTCTCGGTACGAGAGCTAGTGTGACAGGAAGTGGTTTGGGACAGACCCCATGTCTGTCTTCATGTAACAGGCGGTAGAATCAGGCTTTATAGCTTGTGTGGGGAGTAAGCTGTATCTAGAGACAAGCAAGGGGGCCCACACACACACACACACACATGCACACACACACACATGCACACACACACATGCACAAGTTGTCAGACCAGTTTAGCAGCCCTGGTAACCAAGAAACCCCCCTACTGGAGGAGATCCGACCTTCCTTTGCTCTGAAAGTGGAATTATTTTCCATTTTTAATTCCATTTTGCATGCTCAGGGTTGTGCACGCGACAAGGCAAGCAAGGTAGGGGGGGGGGACGGGGACGAGGGATTCCTGCAGCTGCGCGCGCGCACGAACTCACTCACACGCGCACACGCACGCACGCGCGCGCGTGCACGGGAAAGGAGTGGAAGGTGTACGACCGGGTGCGCGTGCGGGTTTCAGGAAAGAAACGTAAGTTGTTTTTTTGTTTGTTTGTTGTTATGTCGTTTTGGATGTGTTTTGGTTTCTGTTTCCCGAGTTTGGTTTATTTTACCAGTTCTGAGGATTGAAAGGAAGCAAAAGAAACATAAAAGTAAAGGAACCTCTGAGACAGATGAGTGTAGAGAGGGAACTCCGAGTAGAACCCAAACCAGACAAGAACCAGGAACTGTCTGAAGAACTGTCTGTCTGTCTGTCTGTCTGTCCATAGATCTATCTACCCCCAAGCCCAACCCATAGGATTCAGATGGAGAGATAGATAGAAGGACGGACAGATGGATAGATATATAGATGGATGGATGGACAGATATACAGATGGATGGATGGATATGTAGATGGATGGATGGATATGTAGACAGATGGATGGATAGATAGACAGATGGATGGATGGATAGACAGATGGATGGATATATAGATGGAGGACAGATAGATAGACAGACAGACGGATGGATGGATATGTAGACGGATGGATATATAGATGGATGGATAGACAGACGGATGGATATATAGATGGATGGACAGATAGATAGACAGACAGACGGTTTTATATGTAGACAGACGGATGGATATATAGATGGATGAATGGATAGACAGATGGATGGATGGACAGACAGACAGATGGATGGATATATAGATGGATGGATGGATATGTAGACAGACGGATGGATAGATAGATGGATGGATGGATATATAGATGGATGGACAGATAGATAGACAGACAGATGGATGGATATGTAGACGGATGGATATATAGATGGATGGATGGATAGATAGATGGATGAATGGATAGATGGATGGATAGACAGACAGATGGATATATAGATGGATGGACAAATAGACAGACGGTTGGATATGTAGACAGACGGATGGATATATAGATGGATGGATGGACGGATAGATAGACGGATGGATGGATATATAGATGGATGGATGGATGGATAGATAGATGGATGGATATATAGATCGATGGATGGATATATAGATAGACAGATGGTTGGATGAATATATAGAGGGATGGATGGATAGACAGACGGATGGATATATAGATGGATGGATGGATGGATGGATATATAGATAGACAGATGGATGGATAGATATATAGATGGATGGACGGATGGATATATAGATAGACGGATGGATGAATATATGTAGATGGATGGATGGATATATAGATGGACGGATGGATGGATTATGTAGACAGACGGATGAATGGATGGACGATAGATAGACGGATGGATGGATGTATAGATGGATGGATAGATCGATAGATAGATAACAGAGGATGGTTCCCAGCAGAACCATCTAAAAAAAAAAAACTCAAATAGCTTTTGAATATTATCTACTAATCTATCCATCCATCCATCCATCCATCCATGTGTTCATTAGAGGTGCTCAGGTATTAAATTTGGAAGTTGGAGAGCTGTGCTACTTGAGTGGTTGCCAGATGTTGGTTTAATTTCATTTTATTTTT
Source organism: Neosilurus mollespiculum (assembly GCA_030014195.1). Classification (NCBI taxonomy): domain Eukaryota; kingdom Metazoa; phylum Chordata; class Actinopteri; order Siluriformes; family Plotosidae; genus Neosilurus; species Neosilurus mollespiculum. Next base: position 27,936,225 of record JAQMYF010000008.1, read on the forward strand.
AAATCTCTCCTTTACAATCAGTTGAAACAACGGAGTCACACGACAAGAGAGAAACTACCCTGATAGCTTTATTTGGAGTCTCGTTCTCGACGTCACAAACTCTGAGTACCTTTATGTTTATTAGGAAATGAGACGTAACTTAGTTGTAATTTTTCTTTTTGTTCTGAGGTCGATGGGCGGAGTTAGTGGTCATAAAGTTCCTTACGGTGATTTTAATAGGATCTCCAGCTCAATGGCAGCTTGGTCTCCTACAACTTTTTTACGATTTAAACTTCTGTTTGAAGTACGGCACGTTCAGTTCTAGCTCGTCTCTGGCAAACATCTGTGTGTTCGTCACGCTGGCCAGATGCTGCTTCTGTCTTTAATTTTGTATTGGATAAACTCTTTGCTCTCCTGCCCTTTTCTCCCGTTGTTCAAGAAGGAGTTATATTTCATGTCTTATAATTTGAACCAGAAATGCCAGAAGAAGTAATGTGTATATATTTACAAGTTTAGACCGTAACTACATGCCCCCAATGGGGGGCGGGGAATCACACCAGCCACTCCCTACTCCCTAGGCATTATAAACAATTAACGGCCATTTTGCCGACCCTGAACTTGACCCACAATTACCTTTTCCTAAATCGTTTCAGCTTTTCTGAAAATTGATGGCGATGCTGTGTCACTTCACTGCATTCAGTCCACTGATGTTCAGGGTTTGCTTGATGGATTACTTCGTGGAAGAAGGTCACATCTTGGGCTTCTAGATACTCCTCAGAATTATGTATGTCATCATCACTCTGAAAATGGTGACCACGCAAGCAGGATTTCAGTTTGTGAAACGAATAGAAGTCGGGCGGTGCAGGTCAAGTGGATAAGGTGCATGGGGTAACAGTTCAAAGCCACATTTGTGCGGCCACTGCTGTGTGGATGGGCTCATTGTCCTGGAGCAACCGTAGACCAGCCCAACGACTTCCTCTAATTTTTTCTTTGATTTCATGAATGATCTGAACTTTGGTGGACAGTTATATAAGGCTTTATAGTATACAGTTATGCCTGATAGTGGGAGGCACAACCTTTATTTTTGGGTAAGACAGAGAACTGACAAATGTCAGCCTTGAGCACACTGAAGTTGTCTTTCACGAGCATGTCGGAATTTATCCATTGCGTCAATTTTACCTAGATTGTACGATTTAGACAATTGTTTTGGTTTATTGCAAGCCACACAGTGTGACATGGATCTAATAAACTCAGGCCGGACATCGAGTTTGATGTATATTGGTAGTGCGATGGCTATCTGTGGTTGACAGTCCTTGAAAATGGCTATCTTTAAACCTCTATCACACTGTGACATAGATTTTGCCAGAGATATTGCCAACTTTCTTTCATGTTGGTGACCTTTCGCTTAGGACAGCCCAGATTCCCACAGTGTACTATACCCCACCGTAAAGTCCATCCAACACTCTTCTTATCTGTACCCTCTGCTTACACAACTCAGCTTTCAAAGCTTCAACTTTCAAGCTAATACCACCGTCGTCAACACACTCATCATCTCGCACGTCATTAAGCAGCCAGAGTCTCCGCTTTAATGCCGTAAAGCTGCACTGAATTCTGGAACGTTGAGTCGACCAACATCTCCACGTCTTCTCCGTCGGATGGTTGTGGAAATTGGTGAGGAAGGAAAGGAAATCCTTTTTTTTTTATTTTTTATTTTTTATTTATTTTTTTTTTTTTTTAAATCTTACTAGCGATCAGTTCTTGATTTCACTCACTATTTCCGGCTTCATCAAGAATGGGGATGTGGGTGGAAATAAACTCTCTTGCTGATTTCCCGAAAAGATTTCAACATCATCGTACAAACAGGGTTTTTTTTTTTTTTTTTAATTAACTCGAAGGGCTTTTTAAGATACTGGCCTTGATTTTTTTTATGGTACAAGTACAGGTAGAGTTTGACATAATCGTACGTCTTTTCCACACAGTATCACGATTATATCATGAAGCAGGTGGAATGGGTTTGGCGGTTATCATGGTATGAAAATGTACAATGGCGCTGCTCACTTTTTTGGTCCTGGACATTTGCCGTGTCGATTCTGTGATGTAATGAATGACTCTTTTGTGTCCAGTGTTACAAAGCATGTTATACAGCATGTACAGGCAGGTTGGATTGAGACGCGGGCGATTCCCTGACAAGGCAACGTAGCGTTCCTGTCCCGGTGCTATTTTTCTTAGCTCAGCTTATGCTGATTGGGTGTCGAGGGTGATTTGGGGTTTAAAGGTCCTGGGTGAGTTCCATTCTTTACTAGTGAGGATGAAGATGTGGGCCATTTTCAGAAAAAATGTACACAGCAACGGTGAAAACAGTGACTAAAGATAGCGTATGAATTTTATTATTTGTGAGGATGTTTTTTTTTTTTTTATGTATTTCCGTTACAATGCATATATAAATGCAAAATGTCCTCACCGTTACCAATGGTAATAATGACCATAGTGAAGGCGTGTCATCTCCCTATGATTTTATGTGAGAGTTTTGGTCAATTATATACAGAAAACAATATTATCTATCAATCTCTGTGCATTCCATGAAAGGTCATTGTTTTATGCATAAAAGGCTGTTTTTCTTTAGGAAACGTCCTTACCGTTACTGTGTACAGTCTTCTAAGAATGGCCTGCTTGCACTATGCACCACTGCACACTGCAAGCTTGGTTGGGACTCGGGGTAGAATTAAGAAAGAGAAATTCTTGTGAAATTGACACACATGTGCTGAATTACTTGGTGCTGGTTTACTGGTTTGGTTGTTTTTTTTTTAATCCCTTCTTGAATTCTGTGTTCATATTTTTAAAAGGGTCTATTAATATATAATGAGTACATAGTTGCGTATTACCAGTTTAGCTGGGTGTAGGTGAGGTGGAACATGACTACAGCAAAACTGGAGCTATTTTCACTACTTAGTGCCATAAGTAAGAAGAAAGCACCACAATACTGAAGAGGCCGTCATAGAGTGAAAGGTACCGCCGACAAGCGCAAGGATCGTGTAGTAAATAGGCCTTATATGGGTATAGTACGTGGACGTGACCAAACTCTTTCTGAGGGATTTACAAGTTTGGGGTTTGACCTCTCGCTCGAAGTCAAAGGTAATTGGCTCATTTGATTAAAGATACTTTAGTGTGTCCTGCCGCTGCTTTCATACGATTCCTTGGAAGAAGAAAATGGAGCTTCTGTACAAGGTTTTAGACTGACCAGGCTGTGATTTGTGTGTGTGTGTGTGTGTGTGTGTGTGTGTGTGAGAGAGAGAGAGAGAGATAGAGAGATTATGTGCTCTCTTTTTAGTGACAGTGCATTCAGGGCGTTTGCTGATAAACATGGTCTGGTCCTGCTCTCCTCTTAGCCTGTGTAAATATTTATCGTCACTGATCCTGCTTTGTCTCTCTCAAACCTGGTGGGGAAGCCGGCAAAAAGGAGCGGCCATGGTTTTATCAGCCTCTCTGGTTTTTTCATTCAACACACACACACACACACACACACACACACACACACACACATGTGCGCACATCTGTTCTGGCTGATTATGTCCACATGGGTGGATGTGGTTGCATACTGACACTGGTAAGAATCTCTGTCTTTGTTATTTGTTCAATGCATTTCAGATTGTGAGAAAACTTTACTAACTTTACTTCATTCATCATGACTTTTCCCACTATACATCCTCCTGAAAGCGCCTCGTGGGCTCATACCTTGTTGAACTTACATTTACATGGACATTTATATCATTTGGCAGAAGCCCTTATCCAGAGTACATTGAATCACATTTGTACAGCTGAGCAGTTGAAGGTTAAAGGCTCATCAGTCGGTTGGCAGATTGGTAGTACTGCAGCTTGAACCCTCGACCTCTTGATCAGTAACCCAGACTCTTAACCACTGAGCCAACACGCCACTGATATCTCGTGCTAAGGTTCGTATGGTCACCATTTGATCCCCACACTAAATTCACGGAGGCTGTCTCAGCCGACATTGGGATAAGGTGGTGTACAGCCTGAATAGCTCGCCAGACCATCGCAGGCCAACACCTACACAGCAATTTGGAAAAGCCACTTAGCCTAATGTGCACGTCTTTGGATTGCGGAAGGAAACCAGAGTACCCAGAGGAAACCCACGCAAGCACAGGGAGAACATTCAAACTCCACACAGAAGCTTGAACCAAGAACCTCCTTGCTGTGAGACGGATGTGTTAACCACTATGCCACAGTTCGGACCCAATAAATCCATGAAATCTTAATGTCGTCTTCTGAAAAATGGCAGCCTTGTAGTTAGTATGCATTGGATGGGGGATGGGGGGGGGTGTCCAAAAAAGTAAAATTTAAAAAATTACAGTGTTTATACCAAGAAAAATAAACTATTAGTGAGTATGTACTGAATGTTATGCAGAAATGTTTCGGAGATAAAATCCCACAGAATCTCCAGACAAAACTTTCCAAATGAAGCTCATGCTCTCTGTCATTACATGTGATTTCGTAAGGAATAAGAAGTGAAAACGGTGCAGCTATAGGAAAATTATTTGTACCGGGATGCTGGGATTTGGATTCTACCCCGCGTTTACAACATTACATGCGTTTTAACAGTTTATAGTTAAGATTTAACATGGTTATGTTACATTACATTATAGTTACGTGTTATTACATAATGATCTCTCTTTCTCTCGCTTGACAAAATGCAGCTCATCATTTTACTGAGAACCCAAAAAGCATAAACGCCTCCACCCTAAAACCTTCCCGCTCTAAGAATCTTTGGAAAGCTAAACCCTGGGATTACCTCCGTCAATGTTTATATGCCATTGTAGTTTTTTTTTTTTATTATTATTCTTAAATCATGTGGAGCATCTTTCATCCAGGTACCTGCGAATGATTTGTTACCATAGAAACAATAACATAGAAAGAGTGTGTTCATATAAACCTGTTGTTCATATTGCAGATGGAAGTACTTTTGGAGGTATACAGAGGAGGAACTCAAGTACGCTGAAGTATAAGTAGACTAAACAGAGCAAAATGATACAAAGAAAACTATTCGATGTCTTTAATAACATTCTTTTGTCACAAACTCTGACACGAGGCTGGCGGACTCAAATGCACGACTCATGAGACCAGAGTTTAAATTCCACAACAGCTTTACTGAGATGTCCAAATATACACACAAATCGCTCACAAAGAGGATAAATAAAGTACGACAGAAAACACTCACAAGGAGGAAAAAGACAAAAGTAATTCAAACTCACTTACTGAGACACTACAAAGTACAAAAAAATCCGCTTGACATGAGGGCTAACAAGCACGAACTATGACCAAAGAACCAGATAAAGGGCAATCGCTGGCACGTTCGGCTTGGGTCTGTAGACGTGCAGACAAGACGAACTGGCACAGGACAAGGGAAGACGCAGACTACTTATACGTGAGGTAGGGGAGAGCAGGTGCACACAATTAGGGACGGGGTAGACAATCACACTGGCGGGAAAATCACACAAAGGGAGGAAGGTGGGGTCTGAAACGAGAGTTACTACACAATAAAACAGGAAGTGCATGACAAGACTGGACATGAGTGACTTCACCATAAAACTAGACATAGGACATGACACTTAACAACGTCGACGAGACACAACGTCTTTAAAAAAAAAACAAAAAAAAACAACAACCTTGTAGGAATTTTTTATAGGAAATGTTGAAGTGGAGCATTGGTCATTATAACACTGTAAAAATATCAAAATAAAGCATTTCTTTTACTTTTCTTACGTGTAGTATATACTAAAACAATTATTCACCTCGTACCCAGTGGATATTGCCGGATATTCCGCTTGATGTTCCATCTCAGGTAAAAAAGGACTGTTTTATATATATTCTGGCTTTTAATGACTGGTCGAACCGGCAGCACCGTATTAATTATTCATGAGATACTTCGTACCTGGCCCTGCGATGGCCTGGCGGGCCCTGCGATGGCCTGGCGAGCTGTCCAGGGTGTACCCCGCCCTCGCCCAGAGTCGGCTGAGATGGGCGCCAGCC
>JAQMYF010000008.1:27949266-27967268 GCA_030014195.1 Neosilurus mollespiculum
CGGCTGAGATGGGCGCCAGCCTCCCCGCGACCCTAATTAGGAATAAGCGGTTCAGAAAATGAATGAATGAATGAACTTCGTACCTGAGGATGAGGAGAAGTAAAACCAGTTTGAACTGGTCAGAAGAGCTCTACTTAACGGCTGTTTGTTTGGGTTAAAACGAGCAACATGTTTAAGGATAGAGGAGCCATGCTGTGTGAAGTGCTTGAGTGACCCACTTTATCATCATCCTGCAATTTACTGCAGAGCAACAAAGATAAAAACTTCACAGAAGTTCAGGGTACACACAAGTCGGTTGGTGCGTGATTGAAAAATCTGTCACTATATACACCGAATAGAGATCCATCCCAGAGATACCGCAAAACGCAAAGCCATGTCTCGGGAAGCTTGAGATCAGCTTTAACTCTGGTTTTACTATATTATAAAACTGGAGACCAAATCTATTTTAGTGGGCATCCAGTAATATGGGGGTGGAACTTCTGAAGAAAGCTGTGTATTTGTTTGGCTGTTGAGATCAGACATCAGCAGTCATTCCCCAATCAGTGTCACCCCTTTTCATATAAAGCTGTGATCTGTCTTCAGGGCTGCTGAACTGGAAAAAGTTTACGACGAATCAGATTGGAGAATTCCACTGCATTGAATCCTCACTTTATAGGTTTCTTTAAGTCTTTATGATTATTGTTCTTTACTAGCTGTCTTCATGAGACGGAATCATGCAGGCACGCTTGAACATCTGCTGCCCGGAGCAGTTCACAAACTCCAAAATCGAACTAGTTTAATCAAAATCAAATGCTTCTTTTGGGTATTCTGTTCAGCCTTTTTCGCCCTTCTCAGCTAACAACGGGAACTATTATTACCGCCACCCAAGTTACTATAAGCCAGGGAATACATACGAAGTATTTAAAGACTTTACTGTAACTCTATCTTGGGTGATGTTCTTTGTTAGCAGTACAAACCATCTGGAAGCAATCCATTTAAAGCCTAATGGATCTGGTTCAGAGAGTTAAAATGGCCTTCCTTCCTTCCCTCCTATGACACAAGCTTTACAAGTAAATCTTTTGCCTTAACGTTGATATTTACTGTATGTAAAAGTGCCGTAAATGAGTTACATGTGACCCTTCTTTCTGTGAAACCGGGCTGGACCTCAAGACTGCATCCATTAAATAATAAATCATCCATATTTGGGTGTTTGAATGGCTCAAAATGTCATCCATCTAGCCATCCATCCATCCATTTCCTTCCGCTTATCCGAAGTCAGGTCACAGAGGCAACAGGTTTAGGAGGGAAACCCATGCATCTCTCTCCCCAGCAACGCTCCTCCTGGATACTGTGGCATTCCACGGCCAGACAGGATATATAATCCCTCCAGCAAGTTCTGGGTCTACCCTGGGTTCTCCTCCCAGTTGAACATGCTCGGAACGCCTCTAAAGAGTGGCAAATAGGAGGCGTCCTAAGCAGATACCCGAACCACCTCAACTGACACCTTTCGATGCGAAGGATCAGCGTCTCTACCCCGAGTTTCCCCCGGATGTCCGAGCTGCTCACCCTATTTCTAAGGCTGAGCCCAGACACCCTCTGAAGGAACCTCTTGTATCTGCGATTTTGTTCTTTCTGTCACTACCCAGATCTCGCGACCGTAGGTAAGGGTTGGGCCTCGCAATGCCCATGCTAATGTAGAGTCAACTTTTCAGTACTTCTCCCAAGCGACACTCTCTAGCTCCTGGGGGATCCTAACGTATACCCAGGTCGGACGGGATATTTAATCCCTTTAGCAAGTTCTGGGTCTACCCTCACCTCTAAAGAGAGGTGACCAGGATGCATCCTAATCAGATGCCCGAACCACCTTCTTTCGATGCAGAGGAGCAGCGGCTCTACCCCGAGGCCCCAGGCATGTCCGAGCTGCTTACCCTATCTCTAAAGCTAAGCCCAGACACCCTGCGAAGGAAACTTCCCTAATACAAAGCTTGTATCCACGATCTTGTTTTTTCTGTCTCTACCCAAATCATCACCATAGGTAAGGGTTGGGCCTCACAAGGCCCATGTTGATGTAGAGTCATCTATTTAGTACTCCTCTACAGCATGAATCTTTAAAAATAAGAATGTCAATGACCTCTAATCAGAGTTAGGCAGCCCCCACTTCCACCCAGCACTCACCCCAGTCGATTTTAAGCAGTTCCACCTCAAGTTCATTGTGTTTTCATGCATAAATAACACCTTTGTAAAAGTTTGTCAGTACTGGTCTTTTGTACTATGCAAATAATTGCATTTTAATAACTGATAATCATTGTGTGTGTGTGTGTGTGTGTGGTTGTAGAAGATGCAGGACTAGCACGTTTCATCCTGAGAAGATTGGACAGAAGGTCACATGTGTGCCATGGCTCAGTTCAAGCTTCAGAACGTGGAGGACTTCTATGAAATTGGAGACTTACTGGGCAGGTGTGTGTCATAAAAAAAACCTGCTTATAAAAATTAAACCAACAGCCATTTCTGTAGAGCATCACATTACTCAGATAGTAGTGTGAGGAAGTCATAGCTCTAGGATTCCACCCTTAAAGTGAATAATACATTGAAGGTTGGTGATTTCCTGGAAATTTCTTGACAGTGGACACTTCGGGCAGGTGCGGGAACTGAAAGAGCGATCGTGCGGTTCCTGTTGGGCGGGGAAGTTCGTGAAGCTCCGTCGGAGCGCGAGCAGCCGTCTGGGCGTGGAGAGGAAGAGCGTTGAGGCCGAAGTGGAGATCCTGCACAGTCTGCAGCACGTCAACATCATGGCCTTGCACGACGTCTTTGAGAGCCGAGCCCAGATCGTGCTAGTCGTCGAGCTGTGAGTAGCATGTTTTATTATTTACATAATGCTTAATACACCTACGTACATTTTTGAAGGCTCTGGGTTGATGATTAGCGGGTGGGGGCTCATGGCCCCAATCTTCAGTTCTACTATCATCAAGCTATCATTTATGGGCCCTTGAGTAAGGCTCTTAACAGTCAAGTGCTCAGTTGTGTAATTGAGATAAGAATGTAAGAATGTAAGTCGCTATGGATAAGGGTGTCTGTCGAATCCCATAAATGTGGAAATGTAAATATGAAAATCATTACAAATGGACGTGTGATGCACACGATGCATCAGAAGGTTATAATTTTTCAATACTGATACTCCATGCAGTGTTAGATTTCTGTTAAATGACAGCAATTTGTTGCAGCTTAGATTTATTATTAATTATCGTTTCTGGTTCCATTTGATGTCCAGGAAAGAAGCTTGTTCTTTATTACTCATGCACTCATGTAACCACAGCTATGAAGTGTCAGTCTGTCAGTCAACATCTTTTTCCTCTCGTATTAGGTTACTTCTAATTAAAAAAAATTCAGCTTGTCGTGTTACACAGATAAAAATTCCATGTGCGAAAGCAGCTTCTTCTTGTGCTTCAATAAAATGCACATGATGTCAGGCAGCACGGTGGCGTCGTGGTTAGCACGTCCGCTTCACAGCAAGAAGGTCCTGGGTTTGAGTCCCGGGCTTGGCTCTGTGTGGAGTTTGCATGTTTTTGCATGGGTTTCCTTCAGGTATTCAGGTTTCCTCCTACAGTCATGCACATTAGGCTAACTGGCTGTGCGCGACGGTGGGGTCCACCCTGAACAGCTCACCAGACCATCGCAGAGCAAAACACACACACAATTCACGCTCACATCCACACCTGGGGAGAGTTTGGAATAGCCAGTTAGCCTAACGTGTAGGTCTTTGGACTGTGGGAGGAAACCGGAGTACCTGGAGGAAACCCACACAAAAAAACGGGGAGATCATGCAGAAACTCCACACAGAAACACTTGCGCTTTAGACTCGAACCCAGGACCTTCTTGCAGTGAGGCGAGCGTGCTAACCACTACGCTCATTAACCCCTTGAGCGGAATGCACAAGGGGTTAATGGGTGGTAAGAGAATCTGTGTGTGATATTAAACAGATTAAAAACGAAGAACATCACGCGGTGATGTTTATATTTGTCGCGGCTGCTTTTTTTCACATTGGCAGCTTGTGTTTCAATTCAGACTGATGTAGCAGATTAGCGTCGGGGGGAAAAAAACACGAGGATTAGATTAGCTGCCTCTCCTAGGGTTGCTGAGGAACATGAAAGAATGCACACACACACACACACACACACACACATACACACTCGCATCGGAGCTATGAGTACGAATTTTCCACTGGTCAACTTTTTGCTTGGGCCTTTCGCATACTCACACACATCAGAACCAAGACAAAGGCGCTGATAAGGCGAAGGACTTGTTATTAAGTGGCGTGTGATGTCCCGTGGTGTCGATGCGAATGTTTTAGCGCCCACCGTCTTCACTCGAGTGCACCTGGACACTGTCTGTCCTTGTTTGCATCAGGTTTCTATGTCTTTATTTATAATAAAACTGACAATTGGAATCTAAACTATCTCTGGTGTCACTGCGGATTTACGCTCGTCTTAGCTCTGAAACGTGTCTCGCGGGGACAGAGATGTCTGGGAAGGCCGAACTGAGAAAAGAACGCCATGGTTTCTGGTATTTTGTTTGTATTTCCTGAGCGACATCAACGATTGAAGAAACATAAACGACTCTGCTGGGATTTTACCAACGTTCAGGGAATTTTGGGTTTTAGTGACCAGGCTAAGTTTACACGCCCCTCAAAGTTTTTCTTCTCAAAGTTTTTCCTTTTGTATTTCTATGTAGGCGAGCGATGCTATCATAAAAGGGTACGATACGGAGTGAAAGACAAAGGGCTCAGAGATAAGAAGTGTTTTTTTCTATTCCACGGCTACAGGAAACCTTTAATATACTTTACATATAAATATCGTAGACCAGAAACTAAAGTGTGCCTCTGTCCAGCAAAAATGGGTACCAGTAGAAAGGTAACCTGCGATGAATTAGGGAGGTGGGTGGCTCAGTGGTTGAGGCTCTGGCTTACTGATTCAAAGGTCGGGGGTACAAGCCCCAGTGCCACCAATCTGCCACTGTTGGGCAAGGTCCTTTACCCTCGTCTGCTCAGTTGTATAAATCGGATTTTTTTTTTTTATGTAAGTGGCCCTGGGTAAGGGCGTCTGCCAAATGCCGTAAATGTAAATGGGTTAGCGTCCCCTCCAGGAGGAGGTCAATTCCTAGAAACTGTGATAAGCTCCGGCTGTGATGAGCCACTAGGCTCTGGTGTAAAAAGCAACCTGAAAAAAAGCTTTGTCAAGGTAACAAAACTAAGAACAACACTCCAGCATCCCCTCTCTACTAAGGCAACGGGTTGTGTATGTACTGTACAGAAGCACAAACATGCTTGTTGCTGATTGGCTGGAATCGTGTTGTGTGGCTCACAGTCTACAGAGCTGTGTACTGTGAGGCTGTGTACAAACACTCACTCAAACACTACCCTCGCTTTAGATTCGATCGAAATCGCACAGTATCACTCAGTGCTAGTGACAACAGTCTATTTTTATTTAAAAAGTTTAGATTATAACGTTTTATTTGTTGCCAATAAACACTTTGTACATTTTATCTGTTTATAGTTCCATGCAAAGTTTTTGCGCTGCATTATGAACGGATTTGTTGTGCATGTTACTGTAGATAAACAATTAGCAAGTACAGCATGAGATTTTAAATTGAATGCTAGTTTTGAAAGGCAGCACAGTAGAGTTTGCAGGTCCTTCCCGTGCTTTTCTGGGTTTTCTCCGGGTATTGCGGCTTCCTCCTACAATTATTTAAGTTAAGCTAATCAGCTGTTCCAAATTGCCCCTAAGTGTGAGTGTGAATGGTTCGGTGTGTGTTGGCCCTGCAATGGTTTGGCAAGCTGGTCCAGGTGTAGCCCACCTTTGCCCCGTGTTGGCTGAGATAGGCTTCAGCCTCCCTGCGACCCTAATAGGAGTAAACTGTTTGGAAAGTGAGTTGTTGTTGTTATAGTGTAATAAAATGATGATGAAGATGATGATGATGATCGTGTATGTCTGTGGTTTTAGTATTTATGGTGGGGAGCTTTTCGACTTCATCGCTTCGAAGGATTTCGTGACGGAGAACGAAGCCATCGACTTCCTGAAGCAGATTCTGAAAGGAGTTGGCTTCATGCACAGCAAACAAATCGCCCACTTCGATCTGAAGGTGAGGGAGAAAACAAGCTGCTTCTGGCTCACAGAGACTGACTCCTTTCTCCTCTCACATCTGAAGGCTCTATTTTTATGCGCGTGTGAGTCTGATGGGCTGCTAATTTCGGTTGGGGAAATAAAAGCATCAGTCCGAGACTGAGACCTTCGTGGCTCCCACGCAGTGACCTGATGGTTTCTACTGACTAAACATTCAATTTTAAACTCACTTTACTACAAAGAGATTTTAAACTAATGATATTTCATTTAGATAAGTTCTAGAACCAGTAGAGCCCTATTGTAGCATATTAGCATTAGAAAACTGCAAGCTAAGCAGAGCTCTATTATTTAACCTCTATCCCATGATCTATATTTTTTCAAGGCTCGTTCTATTCAGAGGAAGGAATATCAGCTGTAGTAAATTTAAATAGAAGTTTATGTGTCATGTAGCCTTTTTAATGTATAGTTTACTGCACAAGTACATCCAATCAAGAGCCTCGTATAAAGACAGGTGTATTTATATGTACCAATAAAACAGTTAGTTAGAATGGAATAGAATGAATACGTCCTGGGATTGACCAGACGACGGCAGGTTCTCCCAGTGCTTCTGTGGGTTTCCTTCGGGTACTCCAGTTTCCAATATAATTCAAAAACCTACACGTTAGGCTAATTGGCTGCTCCAGATTACCCCTAGGTGTAGATGTGAGTGTGAATGATGGTGTGTGTGGGCCTGAAGAGCTGTTCAGGGTGTCTTTGCCCGGTGTCGGCTGAGATAACCCAAGGATTAAGCAGCTTGGCAAATGAGTAAGTTAGTGAGTAGGTAGAATAAGTTTTAAAAGTTATCAAAGGCCTTCTGTGTCTCAAATTCAAATTTTATTTGTCACATACAAATTACACACAGTACAATACGTAGTGAAATGCTACAATATGTAGTCTCTTGCTGTCTGTGGTGAGAGGCATGTCGTTGGTAAAGAGTCAGCGTGTTTCCTCCCTGTGATGGCCTGGCGAGCTGTCCAGGATGTACTCTGCCCTTGCCAAAAGTCGGCTGAGATGGGCGCCAGCCTCCCTGCTACCCTATTTAGGATGAAGCGGTTCAGAAAAAAAATGGGATGAATGCGCCGAAAGGAGCTGGTGTCGTCTAGCCGCAGCCCTAAATGGAATTTAATTCAATTTCTATTTAGTTTTATTTCTTTATATAGTGATTTCACAAAGCAGTTTTACAGCTGTCCAGTTAAATGGCTTCCTAAATAAAAAATGTCCTCATTCCTCCCTCCACCCCCCCCCCCTTTTTTTTTTATTTTTATTTTTTGCAAACAAGAGATGATTTTTACACAAAATAATAAATAATTACAGTAGCTATGTGAGGTGACATGAAGCTCTTCTTACAGATGTGATCAAACGTGAAGCAAACGTGATTAGGAGATGAAGCCACTTGATGTATTTTACATTCATACATCAAAATAAAAAATGTAATTACATTTTTAAAAAATTTGTCAGCTCTCCGTGAGTGCTGTCGTCATATCTCGACCCATGACCTGAAAGGAACGCTATGTCGAGAATTTGTGCACATCTGGGAAATGTCTGTTGCAGACGAGTAGCCGAGGAGCTACATTCCAGATGTTTATTTTTTTACTGATCTTTACACAGCCTGAGAACATCATGCTGTCGGATAAGAATGCAGAGCATCCCGAGATCAAGATCATCGATTTCGGACTTGCCCATCGCTTCAACGTGGGAGAGGAGTATAAGAGTCTGTGTGGCACTCCACAGTACATAGGTACGAGATGGTGTGTGTGTGTGTGTGTGTGTGTGTGTGTGTTTTTCTCTGTGCGGATGAAAGATGACCCTAATAACAGGAAGCCACCTTCATGGGGCCACTTTGCTTGTGGCTACTAACAAAATTATTTTTAAGTGCTGTGCATGAAACTGAAAGGCCAACTGGATTTCCTCTTTCTGTGTAAGATCGAGGTTTAGATGTAGCTACAGGAGTAAGAGCTAAAGGAGTCCAAAGGAAACCCCCTGTGGTGGAAGTTTTATAACACTTTTCATATACACAAAATTTAGCTCAGAGAGTACAATAGGACCGTAGTGCTTCCCCGTAAAAGATGAAGAAGTAAGAAGAAGAAGAATCGTTAAATAAGAAGCTATGAAAGAATAACAAGAATTCCAGTGCATAAGAATGGACAGAATTTTAAATATAGAGTTGAAAAAGTTGTGTGAGGGGGAAAAAATATTAGTGAAGGTAAAAAAACAACAATAGAAATTAGGTTTACAAAAGAAAAACAAGAATTAGAGTGAATGAAAAAAGGATAAGTCATTGTGTCTGGAAATAAAAAAAAAAATTAAGAAATCGTACGAGCACAGGGCGTAGATGTAAAACAAATAATTGAGTGAAAAGATTAGGGAAAAATATATTTTCTAATTTTGTAAAGAAAAAAAATACACTAGGAGTAAATAAAAAGAGATGAGTTGAAAAAAATCTATTAAACAAAGTGTCACAGCCTCCCCTCATCTTCATCCATATTTGACTTTACAAGGCGGAAGAACTACAGCGCACCTACAAGTCGTTTCAGCATTGCTGATAATCTCAGTATATAGACGCTCTCGGAGCGCGACACTGTGGGAACGATGAGACGTTTAAGTGGACCTATATAACTTTATATACAGTATACGTCTCCTCGCGGTCGGGTTGTTCTCTGTTCCCCCGTGCTTGATTTGTAAGTTTGAGCTCTTTTGTGTTTCTGCTAAGTGCTTAATAGTGATCGTCTCCCGGAGATAATGAACTGAGTTTCCGTGTCCTTTGGCCTGAGTTACTTAATAAAGTGAATAAAAAAGCAAAAGACAACAAATAAAAAAGAAATAAATTTATATCAAGAGCACTCGTGGAGAGTGCAAACCCTCGCCAAACTCAGCAATCCCCTATATGAAACACTCGCACAATGTTAAATGGCACAATGGCACACAATGTGTGTGTGTGTGTGTGTGTGTGTGTGTGTGTGTGTGTGTGTGTGTGCTCTCTGAGCTCTATGAAACTAGCAGGCTGGTAGTGGTTTAGGACAGGAAGAACAACCGGATCACAGTCAAAGTTGTTGTGAGGTGTTAAAGATCTCAGAGCACCTCAGAGTTTATTGTGGTTGTTCTGCGACACCTTTATGTGCAGCTTTACACACAATCAGCATGACTTTCCGTTTGTCAGATTTTTCTTACAAATTATTTTCTTTCCTTCTTTATAATACACTGAGAATATACTGAGGCTCTTACATTTTTGTTTATAGCCAGAAATTTATTTTAGCTTAATGGTGTCCGTTTATACTGCTGGGTGGACACTTGTGCTTAAGTCCTTCCCCAGGGGTCTTATCATGTTGGGGTCTGACAGGGAATTCGAACTCACACCCTCTCAATCATGAGCCCAGCACCTTTACCACTACACCACCAGCCCCAGTAAAATGATTATTGCTGCACAGTTCCAGTCGAAGTGCAGTTTCCAGCACTGCTTTTCTGCTCAGGCCGTTACACACTCGACTTTGGTGAACAGATATTCAGCTTCACGGCTGACTCATGGCTGAATCACGTCTTGTGTGAAAAGTTGCACTCCAGCACAAAGTCGAGAACGAACAGCCAACGTACGTTCTGTGCCTCTGTACTCACAGTCAGAAAACGAAATGGACGACCCATGATGGTTACCCACAAAACTGTATGTTTACAGTCTCAAGCTATTCCCCATTATACTCTATACTGTATAATCGTTTGCTCTGATTTACAGAATTATTCCATCATGTTTTTCTTAATGCTCCTTGCTGTTGCTGTTATTAATACATAAAAATTATTCACCAAAAGAGAGCAGAATATAGATGAATACTACCCAAGATGGAACGCTGAAGAGAATATTTCGCGGCTATTACATGAGCTTGAAGCAGAAATGCACTGATAGGTCTCCGAGACGCACTACAGGCTGTTAAAGTCGCATTCGATGGAGAAAAATCCTCGAATTCTCAAAAATAATATTTTTTTCATGGAATAATTCTCGAATGAATAGAGGAGCTGGCTAGCTAGTGTTAGCGGTTAGCTTAGCATAAGTGGCGACCACCTACATTTCTTATACTGTTGTGACGTAGCTACTCCTGTTATTATGAGAGATGCGTCCTCTTAAATATCCTGGTAGATATGCGGGATTGCTCATATCCAGAGGGTAATGATAGAATAATAATTAGCCATGTAGTATTTAGCGATATCCACCAAGCCTGAGGTGAATATTTGTTAGTATGTACTACATGGGAGCATAAGAAAAGCAAACTAAAACATTCAGACTTTATTTTAAAAGACATTCAGGCTTTATTTTTACATTTTTAAAGAATGACAAGAGGTAGAAGGTCCAGGTTTCTTGTGTAGGTTTCCTCCGGGTTTACTCGGTTTGCTCCCACAGTCCAAAAACATAAGAGTTAGGCTCTGTGATGGGTTGGCGCACCGTTCAGGGCAAAACAGCATCTTATATTCTGATTTTGGGAGGGGATAATGGCCATTATCACAAGATAGCAAACCAATCAGATGGTGCCGGTCTTATATACTTTGTGTTTTATTCCTCTTACACGCTTGCAGTTATAACAGCACGTTTATATTAGTGCATTAATACATTAGTTTTATACGTTATTGTTTCTATAGTAACTCAAACTCAGATAAACAAATTAAAAACCTCAAATTGTTGATATGGCGACGTTTTCCATGAAACTACTTCGACACATTGGCACGATCTTCTGAACATGTCCCACCATTAAGAAGTGATGTGATGTGACAGTTTTGATTAAATAGTTGTGACAGCAGCTCAGTGCAGCGATGACAGCTCTGCCTTTTCCCTCGATTGTAATGAAGAATGAAATCAGACCATTTAGCCAGGCTTTTGTCTTGCTGCCTCGTGTCAGCATGGCACTCTTTTGGCTTGTGTTCCTTTGTGTTTTCTGTGCGTCTCGCCCTAACCTCTGTCTCTCTTTTTTCTTTCATTTTCTTTTGTTTTCGATCTCGCAGCACCTGAGGTAATAAACTACGAACCGCTGAGCATAGCCACTGATATGTGGTAAGCAACACACAGCTTATATGAAGACACACAGTGTATCCTGTTGTATATATTTTTTTCAGCTTGTATTTCTTTCTTTCACAGGAGTGTTGGTGTTATTACGTACATACTGTAAGTCCTAATTACTTACAAAGTTACTAAATATTATTACTCTCTTAATAAGTGACTAACTTGCATACTAAAGGTATTTATTTACTTGCTTACTTATTTACATAGTTATTTATTTACTTACAGGAATTACTTACTGCAATGGCCTGGCGAGCTGTGCAGGGTGTACTCTGCCCTCGCCCAGAGTCGGCTGAGATGGGCTCCAGCCTCCCCGCGACCCTAATTAGGATTAATCGATTCAGAAAATGAATGAAAACTGAATGAATAATTACTTACTTATTAAATATAGTTATTTATCTACATGTTTACTAATATAGTTATTTATGTATATGTACTTATTAAATGTAGTTATTTATGTACTTTCCTACTTATTAAATTATTTACTAAATGCTGTTATTTACTTACTTCCAGTACTTACTAAGCTATTTACCTGTGAAATGTAGTTATTTACAGACTTACTAACTTGCGTACTAAAGGTACATCTTTGCTCACTTATTTAACATAGTTATTCACTTACTTTCCTACTTATTTACTTACTTATTAAATGTGGTTATTTACATACATACTTATTAAATGTAGTTATATACTTCCCTACTTATTTATTTATTAATTTACTTATTTACTAAATATAGTTACTGACCACATTACTAACTTACTAAATAAATATAGTTACTACATTACTTTCTAAATATAGTTACTTAACTTACTAAATATAGTTGCTTACTACATTACTAACTTTCTAAGTATAGTTTCTTACTATGTCACTTTCTAAATATACTTACTTATTACATTACTAACTTACTAAATATAGTTACTACCTTATTAAATATAGTTACTTACTACATTACTAACTTACTTAATATAGTTACTTACTACATTACTAAATATAGTTACTTATAACGTTACTATGTTACTTTCTAAATACAGTTACTACCTTATTTTATATAGTTACTGCATTACTAAGTTACTAAATATAGTTACTTATTACATTACTAACTTACTAAATATAGTTACTACGTTACTTACTACGTTACATTCAAAATGTAGTTACTTACTTTGTAAATGTAGTTATTTACTTACAGTACTTTTAAAGTGCTAAATGTGGTTATTTACTTACTAACTAACTTACATACTAAATTTATTTATTGCTTACTTATTTAATGTACTTATTTGCTTTCCTACTTACCAAATGTAGTTATAAACTTATTTATTTCTGTATTTACTTAACAACGTCCAGGTATCTATTTAATATTTACCAAATTACTTCATTATTAGTACTTACTTATTTACTTGTTTTTTTACATGCTTAGTTACAAGAATATTTAGTTATTTATTTGCTTGCTTACTTATTCAGAATCTTTTATCTTTCCTTTCTTCCTCCCTCTCTGAGAAGTGACTTTAATAGTCCATCAAAATATAGCCTTATATATTTTTAACAAAGTGCTGGTAACCCTTGAAAGTTGGGATATAGTTTAAACAGAATGTGTGTGTGTGTACAAACTGAAGTCATGTCAGTGTCTTTCTATTTCAATTGCAATAAACCTTCACTAGAGGGCAGTAAAAATGACAAAACGCTCTTGTAATGTTGTCTTGCGTTCAGATTAAGTGGTATATCACCTTTCCAAGGAGAAACGGATGAGGAGACACTAAGGAACATTGTGGACATGAAGTATGACTTCGACGAGCATTACTTCAGCCAAACGAGCAACATAGCCAAAGATTTTATCGAGAAGCTACTCGTAAAAGATAAGAGGTACCTTCATGTTAATAAGGTAAATAATAGCCGTGTTCTTATGGACGCTGGAGGTAAAGTCTCTGTTTTCTTTCTACGCAGCGAGAGAATGACAGCTGAGGAATGTTTACAGCACCCATGGATAAAGGTACGATGCACGTTTCGGTCTTTTATTTTAATATACGTATAATAATGCCCGAACATATCTTTTGGCCTGACTCAACATCAGATGAATCTGGCATCAGGATATTCTGTTTTTACGACACATGAAGCTGTCACCAGATACAACAATAAAAGTTTTAGCTGTTTTAATGACGGTACATTGCGTAAGCAGCAGCCTCTTGAGGGACGGTGAACATTTCCTTATTAGATTTCATTGTGGGTTTTAAAATGAGTCACAAGTAATGTTGGTTATATAAATGGGGCTGATAACGTGATAGTAATGTAAATCTGATTGGTCAGGTAAGTTCACTCATTCTGGAAATAATTATCTTTTCCATATGAACAGTTTTTTATACAAGGCTGCTGTGTATAAACGGAATTTTAAAAAAGTGCGCAGTCACTGAAATGCTCTTTAAGTAGGTTTTTTTTTGTTTGTTTGTTTGTTTGTTGTTTTGGAAGGAGTCTCCAGTGTTAGCATGTTGTAACAGCCAGATAAAAGTGATAACTTAAGAAACATGGTGAGCTGTTTATATATATATATATATATATATATATATATATGGGGGTTTTTTGTTTTATTTCAGGGATTTTTGTTGTTGTTTATTAAAATCAAAAAGAGGTGCTGGGGGTTCACTTGGTGGAGGATTGTGACCATTTATCTATTACAAGTGCAGTGTGTCCCGTGTCTTTAAACGTGAATGAATAACATTGTGAAATTGTAGCACGCCAAATCTTTTTATAGATTCCTCATTTATGATGAATTTAATAAAAATGTCATTTTAAATTTTATTTAAAAATATGATAACAAAAAACAAAACAGACCGATTTTGCATGTTTCACTCAACCATGTTTGTAAATCAGGTTCATGACCCCTAACCTGAGAATTCCTGCCTATGGTGTTTTCTCTCCATCCATTTCATGTTCTTTCTTCCTTTCTTTCTTTCTCCCTGTCGCTTATAGCCGATGACACGTAAGCAGGCGGCTAACAGGAGTCGATCGTCCATCAACATGAAGAACTTCAAGAAATTCAACGCCAGGAGAAAGTGGAAGGTGTGTCCTCGTGCATAAACTAGACTCAAGCTGCCATCTGTCTGTCAGTTTGAATATTACACACATGTTTTTGAGAAACAATATCAATCCCGAGCCAAAGTTTCATCTAATAAGGATTTATTTTAAGTACCCCCTGAGACTCGAGCTTTCGAGTGACCCCGATCTTCTTGTGTTCAGATGTCCTATAACATGGTCTGGGCGTGTAACAGGCTGTGTCGTCTGCAGCTGCTTTGCAAGAACGCCAGGGAGGACGAGGAGCTGGTAAGGACTACGTGGAAAAACTTTTGTAGGGTAAAAGTCAGAATGCATCATCAGTAGTTTTTGTATGTGTGTGAATGACATACTGTAACTTTTCTCATGCATTCGTAGAGTTCATTTTACAATTTATTGCTTAACGGTCGAGTCTTACGTGGGACATGAACATGCTTAAAAATGTTAAATCTTACCTGCTAGGCATGTTGTAATCATTAGAACAAGAAAGTATGTAGATAACAAAGAAATAAATCCAGTTTTTTTGAGCGAGCAGCATTAGCCCTCCAAAACGCAACAAATAGATCACGGAGTGGTCATGTGATCTGCTACGTCAGGAACGGGTCACGTAGGTTTGTTTACGACGTGCAAGCATGTCAGCCTCGGAGTCCTCGTCAGTTTCCAATGAAATTGACGACATTTGGAGCGATGTCAGTGAACCTGACATCGATGAACATGATTTAGGGAATGTTTTATTCGCATATGAACCCGTCGGGGGGAAGGTTCGGGGTCATGTTTCAGTGAAGAGGATTAAGATGACAGGGAAGAGCGACTCGGAAACCCTTCAACCCCATATTGTGTAACTTAATTATACACAAACCAACAGATGTAAATATATCACATAGCACCACTGTGTATAAATATATAGTGTATTTAAATCTACTCAAACATCTATTAAAATAAGCATCTGCATTAATACGATGTATATATTATATATATATATATGAAACTTTTTATTATTATTATTTTAGATGCATGTATAAATGCATGGTACGGCTCATTACAATCTGTTAAAGTCATTTAATCGTCCATGAAATATTAACTAACCTTAAGATTTCTTATTAATGTAAACGACGCTTCTGGAACATGTGAGTCGTTTCATCAAATGGGGCGGAATCGACTCTGAAGCCTGCTGTGGGCATTAAGGAGCCGGGAAACACACAATTGAACTAAAAAATCACAGAACACACAGCGGTGATAAATGTTGGGAATGAAAGGTTTGATTACTTTAGTCACCATGAACTATTATAGCAACAAAAACATGACTAAATATTTTATGTAAGACGACCTTTAAAAATGTGTTGTGTTTTTGTCATAAAGTAAATAGAGTGTATTGAAAATGATTCTTAAAACATTTATAAAAATAGACACTTTTAATAATTTTAGTGTGAATAGTAAGTACACAAGCATTGTTTCACAGTATACTTTTTAATAAACTGTAGTATTTTTATTCTCTTTAGATTTTTACCTTTTACATTTTTGTATACAAATTAAATGATATCAAAATATACCTAGTACATAAAAATAACAAATTACAGATGTTGTTTTTTTGCGCTTTGATACACTATTGTGGAGCTTTCTTTAAAAAAAAAAAAAAACCTGGCTGTTTGTTATGGGTTCCTTGCTATACTTCTTTTTTCTCTTCAGGGAAATCCCTCATTACTCAGAAGCATGATCTATTATGTAATTATAAACAATTACCGAACAATAAAAAATAGAAACATCCCTTACATAACAGTAAAGCAATTACTCTGTACCTAATTTTTTTTTTTTTAAAAACACATACGTGTTAACACAAAACAAAAAAAATTCTCCTTCTATCTAAATCTATTACTAAAAAAATTAAATGTGCTATTTAAAAAAAATCCAAAAATACTACCTAATTATAATAAAACAATAAACAGCTCTGCCCCAGTAGTGATGTGGATGTCAATGATTTTATTATATACTACACAAGAAAATTAAAAGAAAACTCAATCAATAGTTTTATAAGAGTATATTTCCACATATTTTAACCATGACAGAGTCAGGACCCTTTTGTAATGTAATTTTTACTAATTTATTTATTTATGCTGAGCTTTACCATAAAAGGAAATCGCACCAACTGTTTTTTGTTGTTGTTGTTGTTGTCCTTTTTTTAAGACCTGCCGGCTTAAGAAAAGATTTTCAGGTTAATCGATGTACTTGTCAGCTGGTTTCTTGGATTTTCACTACAATATTTTTTTATTTGTTTTTAACCTTTAAAAGCAACACCAAGGAAACAAAAGCAGTTATTTATGTATTATTAATATTATTAGTTATTTAATAAAAAAATTGATTACCCTGAAAATTTTTTCTTAAGCCTGCAGGTTTCATTATAACTTGGCATAGTTATAGCAAAATGTCTCCCCCTAGTGGGATTCTAATGAACATTCATTCACACATTATTTGCACATATTAACTATAATGTTTTGTTTTTTTTAACATGATCCCATAAAAATGCACAGATATCCTCCCAAATTTAATGGTTTGTTACTTGTACAACTCCCTACTTTAGACATAAAATTCATCCAAATCTGTGCATACGTTTCTGAGTTATATTGCACACAAACAAACAAACAAGCTAACAAACAATCCAACACAGGTGCAGACATAAACTCTTGGCAGAGCTGACAATGCAACGTCAGTGACTTCTAAAAGGAAAAACAAATTATGTAACTCAGTTTATTTACAAAGAAAGGAAGAAAAATAAAGTAAAAAATGCATAATGTCATAAAGAGATAAAAAGAAAAACTGAAGTGAAATACTGACTTTATTTGTTTTTATTCATTTCAGAGCATTTTTAATTATTTATTACTGATGATGATGATGATGATGGTGGTGGTGGATATTACTCCATAACCCTGTGTTTGTTCTTCCTCCCCCAGAGAAGTTGCGAGAGCGACCAGGAGGATACAGGGACAAAGCCGGCCTCTCTCATCCGCCGCAGACTGAGCAGCAGCTCCTGAACCTCACCTCCATATCCTCCTCACGTCTTGGAACCGTGGGTCTCTGGCAGCGTCGCTCGGTACCCTGGAGCTCTCCGGGCGTGTGCGTTTATTTATTTCAGAGTTCATTTTATGCACGGTGTGTCCTTTGTTAACACGGATATGTTTTGAATGAGCGCTACAGTGCACGTGGCCGCCGTATGTGCGAATATCCGTACACAATTTCTGTGAACAGTTATTTTAGTTCTTTAGGTTTTTTTAGCACTTTTTTTTGTATGCATTCTGATATGTGAGCGTTTCAACATACACAAGACTGTACATAACACTCTGTAGCGATTCCTATGAACGTGTGTCATTTATGAATAGCTTTATGAAGGCTGTTTTGAAGTGTCTTTGGTTTACATTTATTTTTTGTATTTTTTTATTTTTAACATATATTTTATTTTAAAGGAAAACTATTAAGCTGATAAACACAAACTGTTGGAGTGTCATGGAAAAATATAAATTCCACAAAAGTCTCATAGATTTAAATCCAAGATTAGAAGAAAAAAAAAAAAAAGATTGACAGCTGTCTTTAAACATCTTGCTGATGAAACTCAGTGTTTTACTTTTTTGTGTGTTTATTTTGTTTTATGTTGTATTTTATACTGACGTATTGAGCAAAAGGACATGGGTTACATATAATACATTAGAAGGAAGGAACATCCATACACGCACACACACACACACACACACACACACACACACACACACATAAATATATATATATATATAAATATACACAAAAAACT
>JAQMYF010000008.1:27983919-28001155 GCA_030014195.1 Neosilurus mollespiculum
CTGTCCAGGGTGTACTCTGCCCTCGCCCAGAGTCGGCTGAGAAGGGCGCCAGCCTCCCCGTGACCCTAATTAGGATTGAGCGGTTCCGAAAATGAATGAATGAATGATTAGGATAAATCTGAAAGCTCTATAATTTAAAACGTAGGAGTCTGGTAGGAGTGCATTCTCCTGTTGTCATATATCCGCCTCAGGTCCATATCACCACGTGTGGTGCATCGTGAAATGCTTTTCTGCTCAGCATGGATGTACGGAGTGGTTATTTGAATCTATTTGAATGGGTCTAGCTGTTCTTATCAGTTCTCTGTCATGAGCACAGCATTTCTGCCTGCAGAGGTAATACACGAATATGTTGTTGTTTCGCCTTTATCCTCGCTTACAGCACGTAATCGTCATGCCATTGTTTCAACAAACTTAACCAACATAAGATTTATTTCCATCCAGTGTTGGGGGCATTTCTCACCCACGTCTTGAATCGATGAGGGAAAAACTGAACCCCTCCATAAAGTCTTCTCCAGCAGATCCCGAACACTTTCAATAGGGTTAAGGTCAGGACTCTGGGGCGCTGATACATATGTGAAAATAATTCCTCGTGCTCCCTGAACCACTCGCTCATTATTTGAGTCTACATTTTATATGTAGAAGAAAAAGTGCATTGATGTGATAACCTGCTCATTCAGTACATTCAGATCATCAGCCGACTTCATTTTAGTGCCACATTAATGTTGCTGAGCCTCGACCGGACCAACTGGAGCAACAATGCCATAGAGGTTACATGCTGTGATCAGGACTACATGCACTCCTTTTTTTTTGGGATGGGGATGGGGAGTGTATAATATCTGTATGAAATCTAGATACACATAGCCTTTTGTCAATCAATCATTAGAGTGTTGTACTGAGTGCCCTAAGATATATGTAATAATATTGTAGAAGTGTTATGAACTCGTTCAGTGTGTTCGAGCGTGTGTGTGTGTGTGCGCGCAGTTATGCGGAAGCCGTCTTCCTGTATTTGTTCTGCTGAGTCGCTCGTCAGCGCCCTAAAGCCCTACTGTGGTGTGTTCCCACCTCCCACTTGCTCTCCCATCTTCTCTCTAATGAAGCAATGAAGCGTCTCTACTGTCGTCATGTACCTTTATGTTTCCCACGTAGATGTCCCGAAAGAGCTTAAAAAACACTTTCGCAGGTGGGAAGACAGCCTTGTTTGTCTGTTTTCAGATGTGGGACTGATTTAGTGTCCTTTTTTTTTTTTTTTTTTCCCAGGACACACTTCCCTTTCCTCTCTACTCGGAGGATCTACACCAAGGTAAGAGTTGAGTTTTGGTCATACTGTACTATCGAAATTCTATTGATGGTTGGGATGTAATATAGCCTGACTTTGGATTTGTGTGTGTGTGTGTGTGTGTGTGTGTGTGTGTGTGTGGGGCAGTCTCCGGGTGAATGTGAAGGTCAGCGGTGATCTTTGGGACAGCGAGGGGACAACGGAGGGCCAGGGAGGTCATAACGAGGAGAGCGAGAAGCCGAACGGCCTACGCTCCCTGGTCCGCAGTCTCAGCTTCTTGGGAAAGATGGCGAGGAATTACAGGGTAGGAGAAAGAAAGCCGAATTTAAAATACCTTTTTCTATTCTGGATTTCATGTCATAAGGGTGAAGTGCTGCAGAGTTTTCCTCTAGGAACTTTAGGGGGACAGCTCTATGTCCTGACAGCCCATTGATCCGACCGCCGTACTCATATAAGATTGCTTAAATTATGGTTAGGGTTAGGGTTAGGCTTAGGGTTTAGGATTGAGGCTGTTGGACCAATGGGCTGTAATTTGTTGGACCAGTGGGCTAACATTAGTGTATCAGTAACGAGAACCTGAGATCAAATTGGACTCATGACTAGATTTGTACCCACTGAGTCTTATTTCCAGTTTATCTTATAGGTCGGCAAAATATCTGAATCTCTTCCAATTCTTGGAGAAACGTTTTTTAAACGTTTCAATGCGTTCGCTGACTAACAGGAGATCCTCGGCATATCCTTTCTCATCAGAGACGAAGCCTTTCCTGGATTTCATTTCTACATTTCATTCATTCATTTTCTGAGCCGCTTAATCCTAATTAGGGTCGCATGGAGGCTGGCGCCCATCTCAGCCGTCTCTGGTCGAGAGCAGAGTACACCCTGGACAGATTGCCAGGCCATCCAAGTTCATTCCTACATTTCAAAATAATATCAAATCATCTCACAGCCCTAAATTTTCTCATCCTATTTTTTTTAATGTTTGAAGCCTAAAATACAGGAATGGATGTACATGAACAAATGAAATGAAGTTAACCAACAACACAACAAACATCTTGTAATAAAACTCTCTGCGATAATATCATACAAATCACAGTAAATTTTAAAAATCACAACTTTTTTATTAGAGCGGCACGATAGCATGGTTAGCACGTCCACCTCACAGCAAGAAGGTCCAGGGTTCGAGTCCCGGGCTTGGCGGGGGTGTTTGTGTATGGAGTTTGCCTGATCTCCCTGTGCTTGCAGGGGTTTCCTCTGTGCACTCCGGTTTCCTCCTAGAGTCCGAAGACATGCACATTAGGCTAACTGGTTGTTTCAAATTGGATCAGGTGCGAGTGTGTATGTGAATGGTTGTGTGTGTTGGCCCTGCGATAGACTGGAGAGCTGTTCAGGGTGAACCCCGCCTTCACCCAGAGTCGTCTGAGATGGACTCCCGCCTCCCCGCGACCCTTATAGCGTAAAGCAATTCAGCTCTCGCTTACTCACTCACTCATATGCGAAACCGATTAATCCTAGTAGGGTCGTGGGGAGGCTGGAGCCCATCTCAGCCAGCACTAAACGAAGGAGGGGCACACCCTGAACAGCTCGCCAGACCATCACTGGGCCAACAAATACACAACAATTCCCACCCAAACCCACACCTAGGGGCAATTTGGAACAGGCAGTTGGCCTAATGTGCACGTCTTTGGACTGTTGGAGGAAACCGGAGTACCTGGAGGAAACCCCCGCAAGCACGTGAAGAACATGCAAACTCCACACAGAGGCACGCTCGGACTAGAACCCTGGACCTTTTTGCTGTAACGTGCTAACAACTACACCACCGTGGTAAACATCAAGCAGAAGAAATGTTAAACCGCACTGCAAGTATTAACTGAATAACTGAATACATATTTACACTAACGAGCAACAGAATCCATGAATTTCATTAACATGTTTTTTCTATGGTCACATAAACATTATACATAAATACACACACTGCTTTGAACTGTAAATGTTCCAGTATATACTCATTAGGATGTCTAGGTCAGTTATCCTACACTTAAATGGCCTAGTAGCTGTTTTTTGTAAATATTGGTTAAACTGTCGGTCTCTTGTTCATCGTTAATTTTCATGTTGGCCACTAGGGGGCACTCCTGGCTGTCATCTGTATGTATAGTCAATGCAATAACATTCTATACCTCACAGATGACTTTAACTGGACAGGTCTCTTATATATACACCGTTTAATAGTCAAGAAATTTTTTCTTTTTTTTTAGGTTATGTTTTATGTTATTTAAAATTTATTTTAGGACCTTTGCATTTCGGTGCTGAAATTTCAACAAGTTCAAAGACACGAGGGTTAACTGACAGATCATGGTTTTCCCTAAGTGTGAATGGTTTTGTGTGTGTGTGTGTGTGTGTGCGTGTGTGTGTGTGTGTTGCCCCGCAATTGTCTGACAAGCTGTTTAGCATATACCTCACCTTCGCCCAGGCTGAGATGGGCTCCAGCCTCCTCGCTACCATAATAGTAGGATTAAGCTATTCGCCAAATGAGTGAGTGAATAAGGGAACATGATAATCTAAAGAATCCTTAAAGAACCCTTTTTTCCCTAAGAAAATCTACACCAGTACATGTTGCCTTCTGTAATGAGTTTCTTTCTTTGTTTCTATTTTTAATTTTAATTTTTTTTTTTTTGCCAAAAAAGACCCTTTATTCAATTCAGGGACATTTACAAAGCCTGACATGAAAAATAGTTTCAGTAAATACTACACAGAAACATTAAAGGCAAACTAAATCAAGATTTTTTTTTTTTTTTTTTTGCTTTTTACACATTTTCAGCATTACAGAGACATCAAACAAAGTGCTGTGTAGCTAGCTGTGTGTATAGGATGTATAGGGTTTATAGAAAAAAGTTAAAAATTATGATTTTAAATTATTGCCAAATTTGGGGCAGCCATGGCCTAATGCTTAGAGAAGCAGTTTGGGGATCAAAAGGGTCACTGGTTGGATTTCCAAACAGGCAAGAAATATGTGAGGCGGAGGAGGGAGTGAGCTGCACCTCCCCTTCTCCACACTCATGGCTAAAGTGCCCTTGAGCAAGGCACCTAACCCCCAAGTGCTCTCTGGGCACCGTAACATGTGGCAGTCGACTGCTCCGAGTGTGTATGTGCTCACTGTTTACGTGTGTGTGTGTGTGCGTGTGTGCTCACTTTGAATGGGTTAAATGCAAAGGCAAAATTTATTTTATGGGATTATTAAAAAAAAGTGTTTATTATGTAAAGCTGCTCTGAATTTAATATTTAAACCCATTAAGAGTTTTAGTATATACTCTATATATATATCTATATATATTTTAGTATATACTCTAAATATATCATTTATTTTCAGTTTATTTTTATACAGTTTTTCTGAGTGACCGAGACAAACTGTGAATGTACTTCGTTTTACTCCAAGCATTATCCACCCAGGATAATGGCTAATAGCGAACCAATCAGATTGTGTTGCTCCTGTGTAGTATATACTACACCCAAGTGATTATATTCCAAAACCGAATATCTTGAAGTCTTCTATTTGTCTTATTCACTGTCAACAAGTTTTATTTGTTAAAAAATGACACATTTTATCCATTTACATTTAAAGTCTATCTTATGAAACTCATAAAGTTCATAAGACCAAAAAAATACAGCAAAACATCCACAATGCTCCATTTTGCCATGGTGTCACACTGCCTTACAAACCGTTTTACGCTGGAGACTCCTTCCGTTAAGCTTACATAACCAACCGTCCTCACCATGATCAAACTTCAGCATGTCATGACTGATTATCTTTTTGCTATAATATGTCTTTTAGTTCATTTAGCTGCGAGACTTAGTTTATGTGGCGAGTCTCG
The DNA here is from genome assembly GCA_030014195.1 of Neosilurus mollespiculum. Taxonomy (NCBI): domain Eukaryota; kingdom Metazoa; phylum Chordata; class Actinopteri; order Siluriformes; family Plotosidae; genus Neosilurus; species Neosilurus mollespiculum. Next base: position 27,989,062 of record JAQMYF010000008.1, read on the forward strand.
ATAACGCACATCATCATGTGCTGAAGAGCAGATCAACAGTGTTATGTTGTGCTCGGTTGCCAGGCATTGTGCTTTTTAAGCAGTAAAATTAGACCCAGAAATGTTGTCTTCTGGAAGTGCAACAGCTGACATCATCAGCAAGACAGGGCTGTGACAGCGAGATTACAGGCTTGGAGCTATTTGAAGCAGCTGACTGCATCCATCACCGGCTTGAACTCACTGTAGTGCGTATAGACCTCTCCAAACAGCAGGAAATGAGGGGGGCGGAGTCTGATGAGACAGCAGGGCAGCCACATATTTCAGGGATGAGGCGAGGGGGGCATGTTGGCTAGGAGCTGTGGCTTGACTTGTGCAAATTAGCACAATCAACTAGCAATTAATATTAATAATAATAAAGTATTAATAATAATTTAAAAAGTTAGCTATTTCACAAAAGAAATTGAACAGAACCGGTTCTGTTGATAATTTTTATGGACAGAATTTCTAGGTGCAGCCGCGGTGTTGAGGGGGTCTGGTTTGGTAGCCATAGGATATCATGTCTGCTTTTTGCAGATGATGTTGTCCTTTTGGCTTCATCAAGCCGGGACCTTTAGCTCTCATTGGAGCGATACGCAGCTGAGTGCAAAGCGGCTGGGATCAGAATCAGCACCTCCAAGTCCGAGGCCATGGTTCTCAGCTGTGAAAAAAGTGTGGAATGCACCATCCGGGTCTGGAATGAGGTCCTGCCCCAAGTGGAGGAGTTCGAGTATCTCGGGATCGGGAGATTGACAGGCGGATCGGAGCAGCCTCTGCTGTAAAGCCGAGCTTGTACCGGTCCGTCATGGTGAAGAGGGAGCTGAGCCGAAAAGCAAAGCTATCCTCCCCTCACCTATGGTCACGGGCTTTAGGTAGTGACTGAAAGAACAAGTTCGCGGATACAGGCGGCGTTGAGAGGAGCCCGTTGAGGTGGCTCGGGCATCTGATTAGAATGCCTCCCGAACGCCTACCTGGTGTGGTGTTTCGGGCATGTCTAACCAGGAAGAGACCCCGGGGTCGATCCAGAACATGCTGGAGAACCTGTCTCTCGACTGGTCTGGGAACGTCTTGGTGTCCCCCCCGGAAGAGCTGGGGGAAGTGGCTGGGAAGAGGGATGTCTGGACCTCACTGCTTAGGCTGCTGCCCCCATGACCCGACCTGGTTCAAGCGGAAGAAGATGATGATGATGATGATGATGGCAAAATAAATTGTGAAATGGCACTTCCTGGGTCAAAGTTCACAAGAAGGAGCAAGTGTTTTACCCAGGAGTTTTTCTGCTCTTCATGCTGTATAAGATACTCTATTTTATCTTCTGGATAATTTTAATATCATTCCAAGTAAATAATTTTTGCATAAAAAAGAAAAAAAGGTTGAATACTTTATTGATGCCACCCTGGAGGAAAAAATCCAATCTTTAATGGATATTTATAACTGGTGTTGCTGTCACTGGTGTAACTGTCCATGTTGGTGATGTCACTGACTGTCAACCTGGAGAACTTTGAATCCAGGTTGATGCACACAGAATCCATACGAGCTAACTGGCCGAGCTCTCGCGGGAGGAAGGGATGGCATACGATCACCTCCCTGTCACTTACAGCAATCACCAGCCAAATATTGGCATCTGTGAGCTCATGTAATAGGGTGGATGGTGTTTGGCCACCCCTGAATACACATGCGCAGCAGATCGTAAGGATGAGGGTGGCAGCATCACTTGTCTCCTACATTACTTGTCTGGCTACAACTAAATTAAGGGAGGAGAGAAAAAAAATTCATGTTAATACCTGTCTAGGATAAATATTTAAAAATTAAAACAATTGCACATATAGCACTTTTTATTGGATCCTAGAGCTCCAGTTTCACTGAAGGAGCAATCAGCGCTTTGCTTTTTCATACAGAAACACTATAAGATGGTGTAATATGGGTTTCCTCCAGCTTCTTTGGTTTCCTCCTAATAGGGTGTGTGTGTGTGTGTGTGTGTGTGTGTGTGTGTCCAAAAAAGGGCCTGTAGGTCTATCGGTTACACTAGATTACTCTTAAAGAGGATTTACACAGCAAGCAAGATGAAAGAGCCAATGAAATACAAGTGGACATATGTACCCTGATCAGCCATAACATTAAAAACCTTATGAGCACTGAAAGGTGGAGTGAATAACATTGATTATGTCATTACAGTGGCTCCTGCCAAGGAGTGGGATCAGTCAGTTCTCAAAGTTGATGTGTTGGAAGCAAGAAAAATAAGCAACCATTGGATCTATTTATTTCCAAAACGGCAGGTCGTCCGGGGTGTTCCTGGTATCTAGTGGTACGTTACTACCAAAGGTGGTCCAAGGAAGGACAACCCGTAAACTGGCAAGTGCGTCACGGGTGCCCAAGGCTCATGGATGCACGTGGGAAGATTAGCGAAGGCGAGTATGTCTGGAAGAGCTTCTGTAGCACAGACTGCTGAAACTGTTAATGCAGGCTTTGATAGAAAGGAGTCAGTATCCACAATGCATTGCTGTCTGCTACGTATGGGGCCGCCTATCCGCGGACGAGTCGTTTCTTTTTTTTGTTTGGGTGGTTTGTTTTTTCGCATCACTAGAGATTTCCGAATGGAAAAACAAGCTAATACCTTTCCAAGCCAGATGTGTGGAGTCACATCTGGAGAGTGTGTATAAGTGTGTGTTTGTGTGTGAGTGTCTACATCTAGATGAACAGCTCAGTGTAGTAAGATGTCATTCCATGTTGTGTTTATAGCTGGTGAGTGACCTGCTTCTGACATATGCTAGCCCGAGTCTTGTCACAACGGCACTTCTATGTGAGAATGACACGTGTGTGTGTGTGTGCGTGTGTGTGTGTGCGTGTGTGTGCGTCTGAGTGTGTGCCAGCAAGCGAGCGTGTGAACGCTGCAGAGATTTGAGTGAGAATCACCCTCCCCCGGCTCTGCTCATGCCAACTGGGCAATTTCTTCTCGGACGGCAGGATTGCATCAGCGCACTGGAAGCCCCGCCCATCCTCCCATCCTCCTCCCATCCTCCTCCTCCTCCTCCTCCTTGTCATTCTCCTCCTCTCGCTCGGAAATCCTCCGCTCGGGATTTCACAGGATGGGACTAGGAACACGGAACAAACCTGAGCGCTGGGCAGCGGATATGAAATGCAATAAAGTGTATTTCAGGTGGTGTAGGACGTCACCTGCGCATGTTTACCTGAGCATTATCACGGCGTCGTGCCTCATTTTCCACTGTGTAGTAATAAAGCTCGCTGCTTCGGCCTGTTTGCTTGCCATGCTGGTGGAAATTAGATTGTCTTCATATCAGGCGTTCGGTTATGAAGACAATATTGATTATGATGAATGTCAACATCCCTGGAAGTCAGGTTAAAAAGAAAAGTCCACTCGGAACCATATGCTACATGTTTATAGCTGAATATTTATTACTTATTGGTTGTGTGTCAGTCTGACATCACATGGAGATCACTCACTCACTCATTTGCTGAACCGCTTAATCCTACTACTAGGGTCCCAGGGAGACTGGAGACTATATCTGCTGACAGTGGGCGAACGCAGGGTACACCCTGAACGACTCCCGAGTGGCGCATCGACAAGGTGCATGACTATCAATCCAGAGATCGCAAGTTCGAATCCAGGTTAATTGGCCAACAGGAGGGAGGGATGGCATACGTTCACTTCCCTGTCAGTCACAGTAATCACCAGCCAATCACGGGTGTCTCTGAGCTCATCCGTACGAGGGGCGGATAGCGCGTTCACTGCGAGTGTATTAGGTTGCCACCAAATAGGCATGCGCAGCAGTTTGAAAAGAGGCGGGTGGCAGCGTTGCATGTCACGGGGGGTGGGGGGGGGGACATGTGCATGCTTACACCGCTCCCTGTTTGGTGGTGGTCATGTGATAGGGAAGGAAATACTTGATGGTTGGGAATTGGATACAACTAGAAATTAGGGGACAAATGAAAAAAAAAGAAAAGAAAAAAGGGTACACCCTGAACAGCTCGCCAGGCCATCACAGGGCAACACACAACCATTCGCACTCACACTCACACCTAGGTGCAATCTGGAGCACCCAATTAGCCCCATGTGCATGTCTTTCGATTGTCAGAGGAAACCGGACTACCCGGAGGAAACCAAGCACACACAGGGAGAACACCCGCCTCACATCAAGAAAATCCTGGGTTCGGGTTCCGTGTGGGCGTTTCTGTGTGGAGTTCCCATGCTGTCTTCGTGCTTGCGTGGGTTTCCTCCGGGTACTTCAGTTTCCTCCCAAAGGCCAAAGACATGCACATTAGGCTAATTGGCTGCTCCAGAGTGCTCCAAGGTGTAAGTGTAATTGTAAATGTTTTTGTGTGTGTGTGTGCGTGTGTGTGTGTTGGCACTGTGATGATCTGGCAAGCTTTTCAGAGTGTACCCCACCTTCGCCCAGAGTCGGCTGAGATAGGCTGCACCCTCCCTGAGAGTGTGAGAGAGAGAGAGAGAGAGAGAGAGAGAGAGAGAGAAAGAGAGAGAGAACGAGGATTGTTGTAATCTTGAGAATATTTAATCCACTTGATCACATGGAAATGTTTCTTCATTAAAATGAATCTCAAGTCTGTGTTGAATTGATTCTCTAGTCTGGGACCCCATACCACTGAGGTGCTCCGAACCTGAGAATGAGTTGAGGTTATTTGGTGCTACAGGGTGTTTTCAAGGTTTTTCGGGACAGGCCTGAGGAGAAGGTCGTCAGTGACCTGTAATCCATTATCAGGATCTAAACACTGTGTTTATCTGAGCAGCAACCTGAATAACTTTAAACCGTTTTTTTTTTTTGCCCAAAGGCTTTCGGATGAGACAGTTGGCGCCTGGGATCGTCATCAGTCTTGTTTATGCACTAGGTATAGATTTCAGACACACTCCTGTTGCCTGGGAGACTATTTCTGATTAGGACACATTTTACGATGTAGCAGGTTGTAATATAATAACGTCATAATGATATTTCACCGGTTTGGCGCTGTATGTATTTTATTTCATTTTCTTTAAAGCATATTAGACACCATTTTGAGAGCAAGGGATGGCTGGGAAAACTCAGGGCAATGTGCGATCAGGGTTGAGACAGACTGCATTATTGCTATCATTTTGAACATGTTGATAAATCAGGAGATAATTTTAAGAATACATATCATCTGATTCATGCATTCATTTGCCAAATTGCTTAATCCTACTAGGGCTGCAGGGAGGCTCGAGCCTCTCTCAGCCATCCATGGATGAGGGTGGGATACACCCTAAACAGCTCGCTAATCTATCACAGGGTCAACACCCACACCACCATTCACATTCACACGTAGGGGCAAGTAGAGTCAGAACAGCCTTTTAGCCTAATATGTGCATGTCTTCGGACTGTAGGAGGAAACCGGTGTACCCAGAGGAAACCCACACAAACATGCAAACTCCACACAGAAACGCCCTCGCCGAGCCTGGGACTTGAACATAGGACCTTGGGTGGATCATGGTACTAGGTGCTCATGCTTTGATTGATCTGAACCTTCCTCCCAACATCAGACTGAGTGAACTGTGAATGTAATTTCAAATTGATCAACTTCCAGAAAAGATCCATCATCCACTCGAACGGTTTTCTCCGATTTTTGTCCCGCTGATAATCATCCATCCAACTGAATCAGGTGTCCTGGATTCTCAGTTCAGGGTAATACGCTGAAATATAATCCCTACCTCTTTGTATTCTTGTTTTGTGCTAATAAACCTCTGCGATTAGATCTCTCTCCCGTTGTTTCTTTTTCTTTTCTTTTCTTTCCTTTTTTTTTTTTTTTTTGCTGCTGCCCTCCCTTCTCTTTCATTCTCCCTTTTGTTCGATTCTTGTTCTCCGTCTCACTCGTTCTCTGTGTGTAATCTGTCCTCCCATGCCGCACTGTGTGACATAACGATCGCCCAACGATCGGCCCTTCACACAGCCTGCATGCGTTTCTGATTTTCAAGGTCGGTTCCTTTGGGTAGCTGTTGTGTGACCTTGTTGTGACCTCTGTGTTATCTCATGCAACCCACAACAGCTGAAAACACTCGACGCGCTAAAACACTTCACAGGAAAGTGCTGCTTTCAGGCTCATACCCGTTTGAAAACATGACACATACGTTTTCAGTTTTTCTCTCCATTAAAGTTTTTTCATTTGAGCAAAAGAATTACCTGCTACAATCTGATTTAATTTTAGGTATAAACCTATTTTATTTTTATTACTTTTTTTATGCAATTACTAAAGACAACTCATTATTTATAGAAAAAGGGATGGAGCTGAACTATATTGTTTAGGGAGGGGTGTGGCTAATTTCTCAGCTGTAAATTCCAAGACCAAGACCGCACCTTTAGGTCCAAGTCCAAGACGGCCCCTTTAGGTTCAAGTCCAATACTGCAACTTTAGGTCCAAGACCAACACTGTGCCTATAGTTCCAAATCCAAGACTGCACCTTTAGGTCCAGGACCAAGACTTCACCTTTGGGTCCAAGTCCAAGACTGCCCCGTTAGGTCCAAGTCCAAGACTGCACCTCTAGGTCCAAGTCCAAGACTGCACCTCTAGGTCCAAGTCCAAGACTGCACCTTTAGGTCCAAATCCAATACCGCACCTTTAGGTCCAAGACCAAGACTTCACCTTTAGTTCCAAGTCCAACACTGCTCCTTTAGGTCCAAGTCCAATACTGCACCTTTTGGTCCAAGACCAACACTGTACCTTTAGTTCCAAGTCCAACACTGCTCCTTTAGGTCCAGGTCCAAGACTGCACCTTAATGTCCACCGTCACGACTGCACCTTTAGTTCCAAGTCCAAGACTGCTCCTTTAGGTCCAGGTCCAAGACTGCACCTTAATGTCCACCTTCACGACTGCACCTTTAGGTCCAAGTCCAAGACTGCTCCTTTAGGTCCAGGTCCAAGACTGCACCTTAATGTCCACCTTCATGACTGCACCTTTAGGTCCAAGTCCAAGACTGCACCTTTAGGTCCAAGTCCAAGACTGCGCCTTTAGGTCCAAGTCCAAGACTGTGCCTTTAGGTCCAAGTCCATGACTGTGCCTTTAGGTCCAAGTCCAAGACTGCTCCTTTAGGTCCAAGTCCAAGACTGCCCCTTTAGGTCCAAGTCCAAGACTGCCCCTTTAGGTCTAAGTTCAAACTGCCCCGTTAGGTCCAAGACCAACAGTGCCCTTACAGGTCCAAGTCCAAGACTGTACCTTTAGGTCCAAGTCCAAGACTGTAGCTTGAATCAAACTTCAAGACTGCCCTATAAGGTCATAGTCCAACAGTGCACCTTTAGGTCCAAGCCCAAGACTGCTCCTTTAAATCCAAGTCCAACGTTACCCCTTTCAGTAAAAGGATCACTAATCACTAAATCAAACGACGTCACCGTGACCCTAAACACCCCCTGGAAAACAGGACCAGGACAGTGAGTGTCTGTCTTTGTCTTCCTGCTATTGACAGAATACCTGTCTCATCTTACCTGCACTCATGAGCATGGGTGTGTGAGAAAGACAACTTCAGCTGGTGACACAAAAGACGGAGATGAATGGAAAGTGAGTCATTGTAGTGGAAGAAAAGAGTCGATTGTGTGTTCACTCTTTAGCTGTGGGACGATGTTGTGGGGTTTCCGACAGACAGACTGACTGAAACAGCAACCTGATGTGGGTTGTGCTGAAAGACTTTCAAGCTGTTTATTTTTATCGCTGCTTAAATGCAACTTCAGCACTATTTCTGAATACAGTGTAGATGCTAAAAATCTGCCAAGGGGTTAAGAGAAGGTAAGGGGAGAGGCTGAGAGGGGGTGTTGTCTCAGGCAGAGGGTACAGGAGAGTACCAAATAGTCAACTATTCTATTATATGATTCTAACCAGCAAATGACCTTTTGAGCTAATTTCAACCTATGAAATGCAGATATATATGTATATTTAAAATTGTCACTGTTACCACCACCATTGATGTGTTTCTTCAAAGTAAAAGTATCAAATAATTTAATTTTCACCTAAAAAAAAACCCCTAAGTAACCTCTGCTGCCACTTAGTGAACGAGGTTATGTATTCACCAGCATCAGTTTGATTGCCTGTTAGCAGAATTACTCAAAAACTATTAAAGTTGCCCATTAGGGGGAGACATTTCATTATAACTATACCAAGTTATAATAATCCATTTGTGTCTGTCAGAGGTACCTTACCCTCTATGAGTGACACTCTAATTATATTAATATTAATAATATAAAGGCACATATTCGAATTAAAGAGTATCTCTTCAGCCATCTTATTCCGAACTGTAAATATTGTTATTAAATACAGAATCAGAGTCGTATCTGTACTAGTGACTAATTTGTGGGATCTTTTTTAGGAGATGCTCTACATCATCACAGGCTAATAATGACCTGAGCTTTAAAAATGTATTATTTAACAAGTAAAAAAAAAATTCTGTTAGAAGACAGTTATGCAACATTTACGGAAGGAGTCTCCACTGTGAAAGATGGCGGGATATTGTTGTTCTCAGTAACATGACAAGCTACAAATTGTTTTTTTTTTTTTTGGTCTAATTTACTTTTAAAGAAGGAAAAGCGCGTCTTGTGAGAGAAGGACTGTTTTTAGCGCTAGAATATTAATGATGGCAAGGACTAAGATGTTTCATGGATATATTTAACATTAACAGTAGCTGTACATAAATAAAACATGTGACATGATAGTCTTTCATTGAAAAAAAAACAGATGTTAAATGCTATTGTTTGTCAAAATTGTTGTGGTGTAAGAGCAAAAAAATGATTTTGGAATGCAGTATTATATGAAACATGTCATAACACTGATTATTTTCCTATAGCAGTACAACACAGTGTGTTTTTATTCCTCACTCACTAGTATTAGATGTTTTATAGTAGGAATGGTGTTTGTATCACAGACTCCAATCCTTATCTTTAATTTTCAGACTCCTTGCCTTTGCGTCTTTGCGTGAGTGCTCCAGGTGGGTGTCTCTTTCATTGCGGCTTCTATTGTTCTTCCTACAACACCTACATCTTGCACTTCTTTATATTTACGGGGGTGGAGGTGAAATTTCCACAGAAATCCACTGTCTATATGCTTTTGATGGAAGCAGCTGCCAAATTAGAAAAATCCTTTAAAAAAGTGAACGTAACTGTCAAATGGCGTGTGACGTAGAGGTAGAAGTAGAACACCGACAATAATGCATAGCTGGTATTATTTACATGAGTGGTGATCATAGAGAAGTGTAACACATCTGCACGCACCATCACACCGGCACACACCCCACACTTCTGTAAATACCCAACAACCAGAAGCTTTCAGCTTAGCCTGAGTGGCTATGGTGCAGGGCGTTCCCTTTTTGGCTCTCTAAATTTAGATGATGTTGTGTTTTGTTTTTCCTATAAAACCACCCATGGGTCCATCTCAGGCGAAACTTTTAGGCATATTATATATATATTTTTTATATTTAGGGCCTGAGATCCAGTGTTACACTTTAATACTGTACTGTACTACAGTATATCCATGCAAACATTATTTTGGATAAATGACCATCAGGGATAGATGTGATATTGAGAAGCTGTAACAAATTAACTTTCAAAAAATTCACAAAATTTTAAAATATATCAAATGTAGCCTACATTTGCTTATAATAATAATCATCATGATTGTCATCAGCAGCATTTTAAAAAGTAATTATTTTTCACACTGCTAGGGTTGCAGGGGGGCTAGAGCCTATCTCAGCCACCACTGAGCAAAGGCGCGGTACACGATGAACAGCTTGCCAGACCATCACAAGGCCGACCATTCACACTCACAACTAGGGGTAATTTGGAACTGCCAATTAGTCTAATGTCCTTGGACTGTAGGAGGAAACCATTGTTCCCAGAGGAAACCCACGCAAGCACAGGGAGAACATGCAAACTCCACATGGAAACGCCCAAGCCGGGCCCGAGACTCGAACCCAGAGCCTTCTTGCTGTGAGGCAGACTTGACAAACCACTACGACACCATGTCGCCCTAGTAACAATATTTTATTCTAATTACAAATACTTTTTTATTTATTCTGAGACATCATACCACACGTCATACATTTTTCATATAAAAATGAGAAGTTTGCATAGTATTTATATATATATATATATATATATATATATATATATATATGTGTGTGTGTGTGTGTGTGTGTGTGTGTGTGTATATTTTAATGTTAGCACTGGTTATTTTATCTAAATGAATTTCATAGCCATAGACAGTATTGCCAAGTCTCGAACAAAACATGAGTCTTGAATGTTCCCTTGACAGCTTTTTCCAGAATCTTACTTTCCACAAAGCTACACATCTCTTTCCCAATAAATCAGCACAACCATGATCAACAAAGTTAAAGGACTGATAAATAAATAGCAGAACATGTGGTCTGTCAAAAAGGGCAAACTGTTTATAATACACTTGGCCAGTGTGGACAGGGAGGTGTGTTTGTTACTGTAGTATCCAGGCAACACAGGACACTGAGCTTTAAAGCAAAATCCACAAAGCACATCTACAGGATGCCAAACACTTCAGCACTGACCCATCCAGACCAGATCATTTCTCTGTATTCTGTCATTGAAACAATACCCTCCAGACAAAATCATGACACTTCCTCTGGAAATTGTTGAGCAGATGACTGGCACAGTGATCACAGTCCATGCTAACATGGAGCTATTTGAAGCTTTGAACACATCATTCGGATTTAATTATGAAAACACACCTTCTGTCTGCGTCTTGTTCTGTTTCTTAATGTCAAATGTCACATGCAATGAAATTCACTCTGAACTCTTCTTCCCAAAACATACCAATGCCTACAAACATGGCTACTGTAGAGTTGGACATTCTGCAGCAGTCTATCCTTATCAGTCGCCAAGGTGGTTAGCTAGCATCGCCTACTCAGGGGAGAAAAATAAGACAGACAACATCTCTTTTTGGCCTGGGAACTTCACAAGACCATTTATACTGCGCATGCTTACAATAGCATTTCAGTGCACGCATGCACACACATTCTTCGATGGCTTCACTGCGTGGGCTATTCAACATGACTTTGCTATTGATATTAACACATATGCCTAACAGCTACCATGGCCTACAGCTCCCAGCAACCACATTCACTTTCACATTCTCAATCATCTGATTTCTGATTGCGCTCATACGGACTCAATCACTACGACACTTTGTATAAAGCCTTGCTAAGTCCAAGTACTCATCCTTCCAGTGTATACAATGTCCAAATACTTTGTTTACACGTTGCAGTACTCAAAACTTACCTTGTTGATATACTAAATACATAGTATTCATGCAGCATGTTCAGCACTGTATCACACCGTTGCAAGTTATACAATTACATCAAGTACATTGATGTACTTACTCACTCACTTGCTGAATTGCTCAATCCTGCTAAGGGGAAGCTGGAGCCTCTCTTAGCTGACACTGGGTGAAGGCTCGCCATGCCCATCATTGATCTTAGTCACATGACTACCAATACTACCATCACATGACTGACTCTGACAACTGGTTACCCATTGCACTGATTACCCGTACTATATAAGGACTCTGTTTGCACATGCTTCTGTGTATTGTTGCCATTGCATACCAAGCCTTTGTTTTCTGTGTTTGCCATTTGGGTATGATCTTTGCCTACCTTCTTGTTTTGCTTCTGATATTCTATTTGCATGATCACTTGAGCTTTGCCTGCATTATGACTTTGATTCTCGATTGTTTTTGGACTATATGCCTGATTAATCATTAAAATCCAAATTTTATCTGCATCGTTTTTCTCCACTACGACGTGGCAGGACACTGTACCACTTATCCATCAGGATCATTATTTTCCATCACACCGTTCATAATATAAAGGATCCTATCTGCAATCTTGATATTAATAAAGGTTAACAAAAGCTATTAACACATTAATATAGAATATGACTTGCATACACAGTGATGTGAAAAAAGAATTGCATCCTACTGAAATTAAAATTTCTAAGCAAACTTGAACAAAGCAAAAGCAAACGTTTTCCACTTTTAATACAGCACTTTCAGATAAAGCTTTGTTGTTTACTAAAACAAAGCCACAAGGAATAT
>JAQMYF010000008.1:28012682-28028507 GCA_030014195.1 Neosilurus mollespiculum
AAGTTTCAGGCACCCTATTTATTTTATATATCCATACGTTATACATATATGTATACATATGTTACATAAAAAAAGTTAGTAGAGTACGTCAATAAAGACAGCAGCGTACTACGTATAAGAGACGACTTTTCAGATAAAAATAATGAAGGCTGCTGCGATTGCTGGGACAGTCAACATTTCCAGGAGAACGGGGGCTGGTTCTGTAAGATACCCGGTAGATACTGTACTTGTAAAACTGCACAAACTCGACCTGATGCTATTCTGTTTTAAACAAAAACTCATCAGAATACCTAATATCAAATTATTTTCATTTATGACTGTTTGCTGTGCTTTATAGAATTTTTATGCAGAGATCTTTAATTTAATGGCATTATTTATATGTAAATATAAGGCATCTTTGTTCTGCGGCATTCCTTTGTGTACAGTATCTACCGGGTCTCTTACAGAACCAGCCCCCGGTCTCCAGGAAATGTTGACTTTAACACTTGATTCTTTATTTGGATGTAAATCACAGCAGCTTTCTTTATATTTTTGTCTGAAAAGTCGTCTCTTGTACATAGTACGCTGCTTTCTTTACTCACAATCTGCACTAACATTTATTTATGTAACATTTAATTTTTTGCTGGAAAACTAAAGTATGGAAATATAAAGTGTTTTTTGTACTAATGTGCTAATAGACAAATTATAGAATAAAAATCTATAGCAAAGTTTATACTAAAAAAAAAAACAGGGCGCCTAAAACTTCTGCACAGTTCTGTATATACAACTTAAATGAAATGAAATGAAATAATTTTTGTGGTTTATATTCATTTACATTGTTGTTTCTATAGTAACCGGTAATTCACCAGGGTTTCTAATTAGACTTTAATTTTATATAACGGTATAGCACATTTTCGGTAAACTAAAAGAATAATTCACTAACAATTATTTTTAACAATAAACAATTGTTAATTAAAAATAAGAACAATTAAACTAACAAACAAACTGAATTTTTATCAAGAATAAATCTGGAATGTAGCAGGTACGGTAAGTAGGCAGGTGATTTTGTTGAATGTCATATCAGCACCTGTGGCCGTTTCATTGTAAATTCTATTCAAATAAATTTTTCGAGTAAATTATTAAATAAGATGTTTCGAATGCACGTAGTAAAAATTGTAAATGGTTTGTGGCCAGAAATGCAGAATTTTCAAATGATGGGAATCTAGCTTAAACCTGGTATAAATTCATAATACAAAGAGGTTGGTGTTCATTGGACAGTGGTGGCTCGCTGGTTAAGGCTCTGGGTTACTGAAGAATGGTGAAGGGTTCAAACCCCAGTCCCACCAATCTGCCAGTGTTGGGCCCTTAAGCATGGCCCTTAGTTGTATAAATTAGATTTAAAATACTGCAAATTACTCTGGATAAGGGCCGTCTACCAAATACTGTAAGTGTAAAAATAATTGTTAGCGTTAGCCATAAAGCAATTAAAAAATTATAATATTGCTAAGAGTAAGAGTCGTTATTACATGTATATATGCACATCTTAATAATAATAATAATAATAATATTGTTTCTTAAAACGCCTGCTTGTAATTTAGCTGGTGGGAAAAGAATCTCGAATCTGGTTCTAATAACCAACAATCAACTGATAATGAAACAAGTTTGAAAAATGTCTGGTTTAACAAAGATATCTACTACTTTTTTTTCCCCTTTTTACGAGATTTCTTGGAAGGAGTCTCCAGTATTAGAGCTTTTAAAAGGTCAGTAAAGGATGCTAAATTTGTGAGGTTGGCAATAACAAGCTGTCTTGCATTTTATCTGCTGTAACATAAACTATAGCAATAATAAAGTATACAGAGACTATAAATAGATAAAAAGTACCATGTTGTTTACCGAAAGAAAATTGTAATTGCTGAAAAATGGTTGTGGTATGAGTAGAGTACAGCTAACAGGAAGTGCTGTTAGAGTTAGTTTTATTGCACCTGCTGGGAAAAAAAATGTTTAGAGAATTCCTCATCTGTCTACTAAATTGTCTTCAGCACTTCCTGTGGATGAGACCGTAACCTCTGTGAACCTCAGGAATGCGGAGGTTGGTGCCAGCGGTTTTTATTCAAGCGCATGCTCACTCTGGACGTTTGCCTGTTCACTTTGATTAGCCGCGTGGCTACTAGCACTCAGAGTACAGTGAGTAACGTCTATATATAAAACAAATGCACTTACCGTTTACTGAGTTCTTGTGAATCTTAGCAATCTAGTGCAGATGCCCAGCATCCCACCCCCACCTCCCTAGCATAAGCTTTTGGGAAGTCAGCAATGCGAGGCTACAGTGTAAACACCAACCAGACGGAGCAGGAGATGGAATGTAGCTGTTGGTTTTCGAATGTAGGCATCAACTCAATGTCCTCAAGGCATCAGATGTAACAGAGGAGCCTGAAAAATGTACACTGCTTAGAATATATACACAGGTAATCCCGCCCCCAACCTTATCGTTATATTGTGTAACGTTTTTTTTAACGCAGTTGGCTTAGTCGAATTCATAAAACTTTGCTACTGTGAACCTGAAATAGAAAAATACGTACTACGTTACAAAATAAACAAATATGGGGCCGTAACCAAAACTTCGTACACATTTTGTAAAATTGTAACAAAAGCGTTTTCAGTCACTTTGGCGGGCTTTTATTTGCATCTTTGTTTCCTTCAGACCAAAATGCAGGGACAACAGAAAAAAACAGTGATAGTTTGCACATTCTACCTTCGTCGACTGTTTCTATAGCATGTGCGTTTCAGAAAGCACTAACAAAACAAAACAAACAAAAATCTAAACTGATTCCTTGACTAACTTCTGGTGACGTTAGGTCATGTGGTAATCAGGACTCTTGATAAAAAAGTTTTTTGCTGTTTGTCTTTTTATTGTTATTGTTTTTGGATTTCTCCATGATTTAGCCCCACCCATTAGTCGACTCTTCCCAGCTACCAACCAAACAGGGTGAAAGCTAGTTTTAAGGTCTTACATAGCCTGCTGATCCAGAAGAACCGTGGCTGGGAGTACCGTAGCCATTCTGGTGGGTTTTGTAGGCAGTCAGTCGCAGATATGGGCGGAAGAAATACGCAGTCGATCCACAGCAAATTTCCACATGAAAATAGAGGCCACGCCCTTGCAGTTCACAAAGAAGCTCCCTGGCTCTCAAATATTTTGACGGAAGTGTATGGAACACTTATAATGCCAGTTGACACCCGGAAGAAAAAATATATCTATATCTACCGTCGTCTACCATGAAATAATTTCGGCTAAGCGAGACCGCCGCTTACGTCATGATTTCTTTGTGAACCGAACAAAGTTAAATTCAGAGGGCAGCGTAATATGCTCGAAGGAAAGAGCTATCCGCCCTCTTCCTCATACTCACAGTTCAGGCGGGGTTTTTTTGGACTCACAGCCCAACAAATGGAAGTTGTTTTAAAACAATTGCTACAAAATGGTGTGTAAACTCAACATTAAATGTCTGGTAATGACAGTATCACAAGGCACAGCTGTATGGTGGTTAGAATATGGACCGTAGCAAGCGTAAATCTCAAACAACGGCTCTTTGTAGCTTCGTGTTGATGGTCTGATTGCTTGAGTGCTCATCTGTGGTTCTGTAAACAGCGACCAGTTTTTCAATCAACATGAGTCGAAACGTTTAGTCAGAAACGGCCTCATTCTCAGCTTTGAGGTAATAAAACGAGCGCACATGGATGGGTTTATTGCGCCGCTCTGCTCGCCAAACTGCTTAAAACAGCGTCTCAGATACGGGTTGCTTTGGAAGGGGGGAGAAAGTATTGCGTCCCACTGATCCCAGGCGTCTTGCTAAGGGATCTACAATGACACATAAAGAGATCTTGACTTGATGGAAGAGAACACCGTTACTGTACGGCATCAGCAGAGTGTGTAAGCGTGGAGCTGGAGCGCGTTGCTGTTTTAGCCTGCGGCCATCTGCAGTGGGGGATGGAGGGCACCTGTGCAAACAGCAGGGCCAAGGCAGAAGCTCTTGAACAGCTGAACAGACACACCCACACACACACACACACACACACACACACAGTAAGGATCTTGTGTTGCACAAATGTGTGAAGACGGTATTAACAATCACTGGTTATATCATTTCTGTTAGCAATTGTACAGGAAGGGCGGCATGCTGGCGTAGTGGTTAGCACGTCCGCCCCACAACAAGAAGGTCTTGGGTTCGAGTCCTGGGCTCAAGGAGGGCGTTCCTGTGTGAAGTCTGTATGCCGTCCTCATGCTTGCATGGGTTTTCTCCGAGTACTTCGGTTTCCTCCCACAGTCCAAAGACATGAGCATCAGGCTAATTGGCTGTTTTGAATTGACCTTAGGTGTGAGTGAGTGTGACTGGTTGTATACGTGTGTGTGTGTGGGGGCCCTGTGATGGTCTGGGGAACTCTTGACGGTGTACCCTGTCTGTGCATGGAATCGGCTAAGATAGGCTCCCCAGCCTCCTTGCTGCCCTAGTAGGATAAAGCAGTTTGTCAAATGAATTAATTAATTTATACCAACTTTTATTCCAAGCCCCACCCCTAATCATTCATAGGTATATTATTTGCTTGTTTGTTAAGCCGTATTCACACAGGAAGTGACACACGAATCACTTTGATTGGTTATCACGGCATGTGAAATCGCCTATTTTACACTGTATGGCAGTAAACAGGAAAAGGATTTGGGGAACTCTGTGTTTGGGGGTGTCTGTCAATCATCGGTATCTTTAAGCTCTGATTGGTTATAACTTTCTAGAAAGTTCAGCTCAATTACCTGCCCATTTCATGTCGCTTGAGAAAATTTCGCCTCTCGTCGCTCGTTTTGCTGGCGATCACCGACGTCACATGGTCGCTTGTCGCTTCCTGTGTGAGTGTGGCCTTACAGTTATAACAGATATACATTGAATCATTCCAATATGTCGGAATCATGTCCCATCGTCTTGAAAATCAGCGGAGATGAGTAGGAGAGGGGGATATCAGAGTGCGAGAGTGAACTTGTAGGTTGAGTGTTTTATTAACCCCACTGGGCTACGCCATGTGTACATTACTCAGCACTCGGTTTCTGGGTCAGCGGGTGTATGTTGCGTCTGCCGCTGAGTCTGGGACTTTGATTAAAAAGCTTGTGTCTGACTTAAAAGCCTGACGAATAAGGAAGTGACCTCACTCTCACTCGCTCTGCCGATTTCACTCCTCGCTCCTTCCCAGAGAGCACCATCCGCTCAGCTTTCATCGGGTCCTGCATTCTGGGATTGGAATATTAAGGAAAATGTGAGTGAGGGCAGAATAAATTTAATCCCGATTGCAGCCGTATTACATCAGAGTGGATCGAAATAAAGGACTAGCATTTGATCGTTTGGTCATGAGTTTGGCCTTAGAGGACTCTCATTTGCGTGGGAGTTTAAAAGCACAGCTGAGCAATCACAGCGAGAGCGTTTAAGGTTTATCACCCTGTTGACTCATTTGCTTTGTGAGGTTGAACAGGTGTGCGCGCATGGCTTGACTCGGGTCGGATCTCACCTCCGTGATCCCACACGCCGTCCTGTGCACATCAGTGGCACGCTAACCACGCACAGAGGGCTCAGCAGGGTTGCACATTAGCTAATGTACGTCGCTTATATATTATATTCTCTGAGAATGTGGTCAGAAATTGCCGCAAAGCATGCACAAGTTGCAGTACCAGCGAAAATTGCGGTGGCAGCGTGTTCATGCCTTGGTACGTGACATCGGGGTATATGGTAATGCGTTTCAAGGTGTACCATCGCATACCATCTGTGTTTGCACCTTCACAAAAACATAAGAATGCAAATCATTTTTTTGCTTCAACATCTTTCTTCCCTCGGCTCAAAACACCATTCCCTACACTGCCACCTGGTGGACTACTCCAGCTTAAGATAAAGTTCGTGCGCAATGTAGCCGTATACTGCTTGCCTTGCGCAGAAGCAGCAGAAGTATACGGGTTGCGTAGCGTCAAGTATATTCCGACTGCTAGTTGGCCACCACGCTGGGGTGTTGGAATGGTTAGCGATCATGGTCTTCTCCAAAGAAACAACTGGATCTTAATAATTACTATGGTTGGGAATCACCAAGGAGCACCCGAAATTTAGTACTGTACGTTAGGACTGGGTGATATATTGCTAAATTATTGTTATTGCAATATGACATTTCGTACCTTTGGTCAATTAGCATGTTCTTTTGTCCCTGGAAACTATTTTTCGTATCATATCAAGGTAAACATCGGTACCGTGAAAACTAAAAAAAATTGTGAGACAATTTTTAGCTTGTATCGCCCATCCCTTCGGTAAGCATCGCAATTCTATAAATATCCCGATTCGATATTACAATTTTTTTCCGCTTTTTTTTTTGTACAAATTTAATATTGTGAACCATGTAAGAAAGTTTGTTAATTGTTTTTTTTTTTTACACAGTGTTAGCAAACAAATGTCAAACTGCCAGCATGTGAATAGTTTAGCGCGCGCCACCTGTAGGACTGTAGAGGAATGGCAGGATTTTGGAGCCAATGTGGCGTTACATGAATCACCGCCCAAAATAATCACCGTCATAACTAAATACATTTTTCTCCCATCTCTAGTGTTCGCTGTCTTGTTAGTTCATGTTATAACAACTCTAAACTCTTTAGGTTATCATATACTAGAGAGCTCATTTGATTCTGATTGGTCAGAAAGCACAGGATTGTCAGTAGTCAAAGCGTTTTCTGTGGTCCTGCTGACATAGTTTTGTTGCAACACTACTCCTGCTCAATCTAACACGAAAATGTGGCTTCAGTCTTTTCCCAGCATGCAACTGCAAACCCCTGCAATGCACCAGTGTACATATTTGCATGCACCCCTATAGTCATGTCCTGTAAAGGTCCACAAGGACTCCTCATCCCTCGTTAACGAGTCGCTCATTGACTCTTCCCTCAAAAGAACGCTTTGTCTGGGGTTTTAATTAGCACTCGAAAGCTAGCGTTGAGGGACAAAACCTCAAGTCGCACTCACTAACGCTCTCCGCCTCCTGCTCTTCCGTCCTTTGTCTCGTCTTTGTCTGAAATCAAGTTACCTGCTCGATCTATCCTGCTTGGTCTTGAGGGCTTTTTTCCTTTCTTTCATTCCTTTCCCTCAGCACTCCTTTTTTTTCTCCCCCGTCCGTCTGCCCTGCACACCAAAGCCCCCAATGGTACGAATGCCCCCGTCTATCAGAGGTTATCCTCTTCCATCAGAGGTTATCCTCAGGGCTTTCAGCTCTTTATCTTCCCAACGCAACGCTCTCTTTGTTTTTTTTTTTTTGTGTTTTTTTTTTTTTGTTCCCTAACCTGAAGACAGAATGGGGATTGCTGGCATTTTGTACACTGCTCTGAGAGAGAATGAATGATCCTGTTGTTAGGTGCAGACTTCATTTCGACAAGCTCTTTCCTGACTCGCGATCATGTGTCACAGAGGGCGACTTTGCATGGGAAATCTGTTGAACGTCCAGCACGGAGAAGGTAAATCCGTACTCATCGGTCCTGGGGTTGCGTTAGATGCATGAAAAAGTAAACAAACCCATGAAGAGATCGCACCAATGTGGCCCAAGCCTTGTGAACGTAGAGTCTGATGCTGAGTAAACAGTTAGGTGCTGGAGAACTGTAAAGAAGTCGTGTCCAGAGGTAATTATTTCCCAATTGTTTGTTGTTCTGTTCTTGCAATCGGATCGAATTGCTTTTTTAACACACATGGTCAAGCGGCAATACATACACCATTTAAATTTCTACCTACGAGCATGACACAAGCTGCTATTTCAGAGAAAGTCCCGAGTGCCAAAGCAGCATTTGAATTTTCGGAATTTATTGCAAATTAGGTACGCGCATGGTGGCTCAATAGTCAATCTGTCAACAGAACTCTACCTCAAAACCTGCCAGTTGACCTGCCATAGCCTTCTTATATGGTGTTTGCATGTTTTCTCTATGCTTGTTTGGGTTTCCTCTGGGTACTCTGGTTTTCTCCAGCAATCCCAAGACATACTGTTGACGACTCTAAATTTCTCATTGGTGTGAATGTTAGTATTAATTGCCGTTTGTCTGTCCGTGTTAGCCCTGTGGTGGACTAGCGACCTGTCCAAGATTTGTCCCGCCTTTCCACCAATGTTGGCTGGGATTGGCTCCAGTTGACCTATGACCTGCAATGGATAAGTGGCATAGAAATTTTAATGAACGGTAAAGCAATAAATTCATACAACTGGTGCAAATGGTTCTTCGAATCAATTCTTTGGCACCTGTGGTCCAGCGTTTTGTCTTCTTTTTTTTCTTCATTTCCCACTCAGGATTTTGGGTCCTACCTTCCATGAGTTACAGTTACAGCGTGATGCATACAACTGGAAGAAAAACTTGTTTTACCGCTTCACATATCGGAACTTTTGAAGAAAGATAATGCTTGGAAACAAGCCGCGTACTTTGTTATTGTCGCTGCGTGTTGCGCACGAGTGATCATAGCACACACTGTGTTAGCTACATAGCTAGCATACATAGCTAGCTTCGCAAGTCTGCCAACAAAAGCTAGTACAAAGCCAAGCATGGGACATGTAAATTAGTAACATTTAGCGCATTAATTAATGTGGTTAGCTAGTTAGCTTTACATGCTTCCTTTTCTCAGCGAGGATTAGCATGAGGCGAACTCCAGGCGACATGAGTGACTTATCAGTTGCTTGTAACTGAACATAGGGTCACGTGACCAGAGATCATTTGAGGCCTCGCGATGATGCTCTCGGATCGTTACTTTTGATTTCCTGGAGAACTTCACACGCCGGCGTTTGATTCCTACAGGCTGTCAAACACCGTGGTTGGTTCCTTTCCTTTATCTTTTTAGATGTAGAACAGGTTCAGAAGTGCGTCAGGATAATCCCGATGGGGATTTTGATGGCAGGCTATAAAGGGGATTATAGTGGTTACAGTGGTGTAGTGCTTAGAGCCAGATGTGCTCGTCTGCTGCACGTATAAAGTAAAGGATTAAAGGAGAATCATAATCCCCATCCCCAGTGGTTCTTAAAGTGGGGCCTCGGGAATTGTATTGATTTTTTCCCCAACAATCAATACAATTATCATATATTTAGGGGTCCAAGCACCAAAGACAAACCTAACGGGTTGTATTACTGGATACAAAACGTCCTCAGGGGACCGTAGTGTTATGAAGCAACACTTTCTACAGTAAACCAGTAAAGCCACCACTGCCCATATTGTCTTCGTCTCTTAATAATGATATCACATATTTATAATGCTTAACAATCTCTTCATTATTATCTACTGTGCATATCCTGTGTCCTGTGTCTGGAGTGTACCCAGAATGCCCGAGCTGAATGAATGCCATCTAAAGTCTCTGGTTACGGATTTAAGAGCAGTCTTATTGCATTCCAGCGCCGAGCTTTTGGCATCCTGAGTTATTTCCAGTGCGTTTGTGCTGATGTTAATCATGCCCCCTTTAATTAAGTGTCATTCAAAGCGTATAAGGGCACACCCATTCCAGCCGAGCGGACTGAGGGCAAGCATGCGGTGTTGATTTACGTGTAGTACACGCTGTACAAACAAGGGCGCTTGACTTTCGTGTAACTGAGAAATTTATTAGAATCGTAGTCGTGGGAAGACATTTTACGCATCATATACAAACACGGCGAAACGTTTTAATCTCGACCCCCGTAGGTTTTCATTTTCGTCCCCGTTGTACTGTATAGGGAACCCTGCAACAATCTAACTATTAGAGAAAGTTTCGCTTTTATATACACCTAGAAGTGTTTATCATTTCAGCTCTGAGTCTGATTGGTCGAAGCTTCTGACACTCATTTACTGTATGCAAAAAAATATATAATATTGAAGTGCTGGTTGTTGTTATTTCGATTCGGATTTCCGAACCGTTTAAGGGGTACACCATGAACAGCTACCCAGTCCATCACAGAGCCAACACACAACCGTTCACACCTCATAAGAGCCTAACGTGCATGTCTTTGGACTGTGGGAGGAAACTGGAGTACCCAGAGGAAACCTACACAAGCACAGGGAGAACAACCCAACTCCACGCAAAAAGGCCCGAGCTGAAGACTCGAACCCAGGACCTTCTTGCTGTGAGCCAGGCGTCCTAACCCATGAACCCTGATTTTTGTGCTGAATGATAAAACTTTTTGGAAGTTTCTGGAACCTTTCCATCATGGGAAAGTCTTGAGGATGGTTGGCGTTTATGCTTAGTGGTTTCTTGGTAACAGACAAGGCAAGCTGCGATTTTGTCTTCTTACCTTCAAGAACAAGAAAAGTAAAAGTAATGAGGCACATGAGGCAGGCACTGTTTATAGTAGTTTAAGCCCCCGTAACACTCCGACATAGACCATGTGTGCCGCATCCTAAAATTTCATTGAACGCAGCGGGGGCGTGGTCAAAATGGAAATACGTGAATAATATTATACGTAAATAATATGTCCCTACTTCATCCTTGCCAGGTTATCTTTGCATTTAACCCTTTTGTTTGCTGTAACTTTTTATTACATGCCTTGTTCTTATTCCTACATTCCTGCTACGATCGATCAGATCGCACCACACACTTACCACATGCTTACCACATTCTCACTTTGTCTGTCCACGTTTAAATGGTCTGCTCCATGCTTGTACTACGCCAGTGAAGTGTCATTAAGTTCTTACTGTGTCCTGATTCCACCACATCCCCACTACCCTTTTTATTTTATTCCTTTATTTTTTAACATTCAAGTGACACCAAATTTTACATGCAAGTTCAACCACGTCCTCTGCCTCCATGGAGACCGTCCCACATCCAGTAGATTCTGCTGCGTTCCTGATATGTTGTACACTTTTTCCTGTATCCACGCAATTTTTTGAGGACATAGTGAAAATGTGGCTGAGTGTGATGGGGGGTGAATTTTGCTTGTTTTACAGTCGTTCCAGAACAGCTATAGGCGTAGCTTATGAGTTCGGTCATTTGTCTGTCTGTTACCACGAAAACTTGAAAACTAATGGAATAATTTCCACAAAGTTTTAACTAAATGTGGGTCTTGGGCCAATGAAGAGCTGATTTAATTTTGGGTGTGATCCGGATCCGGATACAGGATGGATTTGAAGGAGATTTTAATGTTGTGAGATAAGGGTAAGGAGGCAGAAATCACCCAGAATATGCCGGGAGAAAAAAATACAGGGTTAAAAAATAATTGTGGAACAGACCACAAGGGGGCACTGTAATTGTAAATCATCAGCTATCCATGTAAAGACAAGGTTACACTACCTTGGTGGAGGTTTGCACTCTACACTCTCCTTGAACGCGGCACTTCAAGATATATTGTTATTGCCATACAAACCGACTATTGGTTGATTATTGATGAGTTTATTGTTCCAAGAAAATCTAATTTTATTTTAAAAGACTTGTTAGGAAAACATTTCGACCAAACCTATGAGCCCTAGAACTTTCTGGCAGGAGTGCTATTTTTAATAAATTTTTTTTTTTTTTTTCCCACAATAAATGCAGAAACTTCAATGTCGCCTTCTTCCTTCTCTTCTTGTTTTGCTGGTAGCCCCATCCCCCTTCTCTTAGAGGAAATACATTCGATATACTTCCTTTGCAAGATATAATCTGCGACCAGGATGATGCAAATACAAAGAACAAGCAGAGGGACTTTTTTGCAAATATAAACGGCTCGGCACCACAGTCGTGGCGTCCCGTTCATTTGCATGCAGCGTTCGAAATTCGAGCACTGAGAGTTTCACTGAGAAATAAAAGCACTCCACTTCTGGAACACTTTATGTCTGAAGATAATTTAATTACTCTGCTGAAGAGGGCTCAGAACCCTGTAGCAATAATCGCACGCTGTGGTCGGACATCTGCTAACGTGTTCATGCGGAGAACTAAAAAAGTGCAGCTGATGCAGAAGTCCGAGGAGGAACTGCGACTTCCTCTAGCGTGTTTCATACAAGTCCGGCTCATGACTTGGGCTCGTCCTAAAATGCTAATGTCCAACATGTCTCCTGTAAGTCTCCATCTCTCAGATCATGCTGTGTACACCAGGAAGTCCCCAGATAATTATTTACTTTTGCTTTTGATTTGCGAGTTACGCTACTGTCTTGAGCACAGAGCTTTTCGATGACGACACCTCGTTTATGTTAATCCCAGTCCGTCTTAATGACCGTCACAATGCCGATTTGGTACGCGTTGTTTACAATTGGAGAGGGAAACCGAGGATAAACATCTGAACTGGAAATAAAGCCGATAACATGTTTAATGGTTGGATATTAAGACTAAACAGTATTTCGACTCCAGATTAGTTTTAACTTCCTTCGCAACACTATTGTGTCAACGGCTTTTGTGTTTCCTTACCGAAAGGGACTTCCCTGTCTTGCTGAATGCTGTAAATATAGTATCATGGTGGTGTCGGGTGTTGTGGTTTGAAATTTTTTATGGTATGATAACTTCACAATTTCACACAGCTTCATGCAGTTAAAAACACCAGGTCATAAAAGTCCATCCATCCATTTGCCGAATTTCTTAATCCTTTATTGTGGTCGCGGCGAGGCTGGAGACTGTCACAGCTGACTATGGACGAAGGCGGGGTACATCACAGGGCCAGCGCACACATCCCTTTATACTCACACCTAGCGGCAGCTTTGAACAGCCAGTCAGCCTAATGTGCTTGTTTTTGGATTGTCGGTGGAAGCCGGTGCTCCCGAAGGAAACCCCGTCAAGCGCCGAAAGAAAATATGCAAACTTCATACCGAAACGTCCTGGAATTGAATCTTGCTAACTGCTACGCTACCATGTCGCCGACCCACGTATAACATTTAAAAGTTTGCAGGGCTTGAAATTGCTTGGAAAAAAAAATAGCTTGCGCATGACGCAAGCTGCCGGCAAAAGTTACTCGCGTCAAAACAAAACACAAAAACAAAATGTTACATCCTTGCTAATACTCAGCTTCTTGATCAGCAAACAAGTTGAAACAGTCAGTAAGCCGGTTAAACAACACACAGTGACAGTACATGATCGCACACAGCAGAATCTGAAGATATGGAATTCGGAATGGGAAGTTAACCGTGTCGTGTCCTGGTTGATTTTGGCACTTGCGCCGGGCGCAATCTCGCGGCAACCTCGACTTGCGTTTGGCGGGTTTTTACTTGTGTTGCGCAGTCGCTAAAGAAGGAATTCCAAGCCTGGATTTGGCGTAAATGCTTTCCTTTATCTGTAATGTATCTTTCGCCAAACCTGTAGACTAAATAAATACATGCAGTGCACTAATTTCAATTTGGTACGCACTACATAGGAACGGCCCGGTCTGATTGGTTCCCTGTCTTTGGATAATAGCCGTTATCCACCCCGCAAACTCGGGATAATGTCTGTCTCAATTAAAAAGGAAAAAATAACCGTAAATATCCTGTTTTAGTTTGCTTTGCTTACGTTTCTGTACTAAAAGGATCAGTGGATGTCTAGCTCACCTTTAACACATAATTATTTATGCATCATAAGTTTGCAGCGGATTTTCTCCAGATGTAATTTCTATTAAGATGATTGTACGGTAAACTCTTTCGCCAATGTCTCAGGATTGGCTCTGCCAAACTGAAAAAAACGAACCTTTATTTTAAAGAGCATGACCTATACATATACAATATCCAGTGTCACAGTCATATCCAGTAACCCAAACATCTTTTCTGACCTACTGGACTCATTTTATGGAGACACGCCTCGTATGCCAAAACACCATCTTTTTCATTGCACAACAAAGCAACCGGCTGGCTCTAGTTTTATAGAGAATGGCGTAGAAACAAGCAACTGGGAAAAAGTCAGACGGATTATTTGTTCATCTGGTTATCTTCGTAGACATGCTAAGCGCTAGCAGGACATGACGGATGGTCCTTGTGCCTGGCTTCATAGTCGTCTGCTATTAAAAAAAAAAGCCAATAAAAAAAAACTGCCAGGGAAACCTGCCGTACCTCCTGGTCTCCTGCAGGACTGCGCCGTGTAATGGTGGTTAAAATGAATCGGTGCATGTCGTCCTGCACTTTTGCCATCAGTCTTAAATATTCGTCGAGAGTGTAGCTAATGTTGGATCACTGATTTGACTTCCTGGTAGTATTTATAAAGTCATACCACTGCTAAAAAAACACAAAACAATCTTTCATACCATAAAGGACTGAAAAACTCAGCATGGAGTCGAGTCCTGAGAGTGTGTGTCAGTGTGTGTGTCAGTGTGGTCAAATTGAAGTGACACCCCATGACAGGAACAGCTGGAACAGACATTCACATCTGGTTCTTGCACAGTTCCAATGCTTGACTCTTTCCCTGTGTTTAGACCTATAACCTGTATGGTGTTTATAGTAACTTGCAAAGCTAATACGTTAGCAATAGCGCAGGTTCTGTCTGACTAGCACTTTTCAGAATAAGAGTACGTTTCCAAGTCATCTTACAAGTGTATCTTCCTCTCTCTCTCTCTCTGTGTGTGTGTGTGTGTGTGTGTGTGTGTGTGTGTGTGTGTGTGTGTGTGTGTGTGTGTGTGTGTGTGTGTGTAGAATAAAGAAAAGGAGCGCATGAAGGAGCGGGAGAAGGAAGCGCGTGAAAGAGAGGCACGCTACAGCAATGGCCACCTCTTCACCTCTCTAACCGTGTCGGCCACCACACTCTGCTCGGCCTGCAACAAGAGTATCACGGCCAAGGAGGCACTTAGCTGCCCTAGTGAGTCTCTCTCTCTCATACACACACACACACACACACACACACACACACACTTATATACTGCTTTTTCATGGCTGACATCCCGGACTATACGACATTTATGTACGTCATCCCTTTGCTATGTTATACTGGGGAAATAACGGGTTAAACTGGTTACTGATGTTTAAGCCACGTTCACAAGCGCAAATCGCTGAACCGCACACTGAATCGCCTACATTGCACTTTTTTACGAGCGAATAGAAAGAGGTTTGGGGAACTCCGTGTTTGATTCGAAGATCACTAGAAGTGCTGAGGGAAATGTTTCCGGACCGGGTGATCTCGTCACGTGGCGATGTCGGGTGGCCGGCCCGTTCCCCTGGCTTCACCCCTTGTGATATTTTTCTGTGGTGCTGCCCTAAATCACGAGCGTATCCTCATCCAAAGCAAACACTCGAAGCCGTCAAGGTTGCTATTCAGCAGAAGATCGGCGCTGTTCAACCCGACACGACCCGTCGAGCCATGGCAGCCTTCAGAAATCACCTCCGAGTGTGTCTAGATGATGACAGCCACCATGTGGAGGAGGATCGTCTTTAAAACATGATGAAAAAACTGTACTGGATGAAGTGTCGTGTGTGTAAATAATAAATTGATTATCTTTAAACATTATTTTTCAATGAACCTTTGAAATTTGGGAGGTTTTATTGGGTCACCCTGTTCTTCACTCATATACTACACTACACCATACTAGGGACGTACAGTAAATGGAAAAACACGAATTATTAGCGGCGCTCCATACTTATGTAAAGCCACAAGCTCAATTTTGTTGTCGTGTCCGTGCTCACGTGCCCACACAGGCGCTCGCCGCCGCCGCCATGACTTACAGCTTATTCCCCTACTTCACATCTGCATGTTTCTGTAAACCTACATGTGCAAACATTTTCGGAGCTCCGCCTCATTTACATTACAGTAGAGTCTCATTAATGGGATCAGCCCCATGTTCCCCCACTCCCCATGTTCCCCCACTCCCCATGTTCCCCACTCCCCATGTTCAGCCCTACCCATGTTCCCCACTCCCCATGTTCCCCCACTCCCCATGTTCCCCCACTCCCCATGCTCCCCACTCCCCATGTTCAGCCCTACCTATGTTCCCCACTCCCCATGT
>JAQMYF010000008.1:28033993-28045045 GCA_030014195.1 Neosilurus mollespiculum
CCCCCCCCCCCCCCCCCCCCCCACACACACACACAAATTTTAAACTTTACAATCTCAGATCACATTCAAATTTCTTTTTCATAAGTTTATGACTTTTTGATGATTTTTCCATGGAATATTACCCACTCTCTCGGTTCTGTAAATTTTTTTGTCTACAGTGGCTGTCAAAATTTAGCTACAATTTTACAAGCCGTCATGGCTAAAAAACGGTGTACTATGTAAAAAAAAAAAAAGTAAAAAATTCTGACTGGTTTATTTTCAACTGATTCTGTTAGAATGACACGAGAAACGTTTGCTTTGCGTGTTTGCTTTGATGGACGTTATATAATAATGGACTTAGCATGCTTAGTCGATTGATGTCATGAGCTTTATTTGTGGTCGGTCTCTCGAACAGAAACACAGGACGGCTCATGAGAACAAAAGAAAAAAAAAAGCAGAATTCCATGTCTCATCCCGAGTGTATGAATAGTGTTGGATTCTTTCAGCCATGTTGGTTTGTTTAGTCAGGGCATGGTGTGTTTATTTAGCATTGGCGCTATTGGAGCCGTGCATGTGCGTGTATCTGGGAAAGACAAGTACCAGACCGAAGGAAAAAAACGTCCGCGTGAATGGGCCTACTGTGTTTTTTAGAGAAAAATTCTTGAACCTCGTTATTGTGAAGCTTGAGACGGGTGTGTCCTTTACGTCTGGTGGAAACCAGAATTCTGCTTGAGCCTTCTGCATGTGTGGGAGCTTTGCGTCTCTATGTTTAGTGATGGAGCCACGTTTGCGGTGGATGGGCGGCGTGTGAACAGCCAAGCCAAAATCTTCAGGCTATAAATGGGAAGAAAATGAAGCCTTTGAGCTCAGAAATGCGGCGCTCAGAGCACTGCTGACACAAACGAAAGCACCCTGTGTATTTTTTTTTTCTGATAATGGTTACAACGTCAAGCCCATTCTGTCTGGGATAAAAATAACCGGCCTATCTTGCAACCAGGAAGTGACCTCATTCGCCACCCCTCATTTGCTGTCTTGTGTTTTCCTTCACCGCTCTGTTTTTTTTGTTGTTTTTTTTTTGGCGAAGGTGTCACGTCTTGTGTGTCATCACGGTGGTATTTAGTAACGAAACTGAAACTTCTGGAGACCTCCTGAAGTTCAGGTGTTGGTTTTCGTTAGTTTGTTATAATGCGGCAGTGAAAATGCTTATACCAAATGAGATTTCCTTTAATAACTTGCCATGTGCTGTTCTTGATTCTGATTGGTCCAAAAGATTGGAGAAACGTCAATTTATTTTCTGCAACTTGAATTACATTGATATTTTTCTAACGCGTTATCATCTCTTAAATCTGACTCCGTGCACCGGAACTTGCACGCCGGATGTGTACTTGCATGGGTTCATTGTCGGTGCTCCGGTTTCCTCCTATAGTTCATAGACATGCACGTTAGGCTTATCGGCTGTTCCAAATTGCCCCTAGGTGTGGATGAGAGTGAATGCTTGTGTGTGTTGGCCCTGTGATGGTCTGGTGAGCTGTTCAGGGTGTACCCCGCCTTCACCCAGTGTCGGCTAAGATAGTCGCCAGCCTCGCCGCGACCCAAGAAGGATTTAGTGGTCCGGCACATGATCTATCCATCTATCAAATCGGATTTTATTCTATTATTGTGCTATTATTATAAATGTGTTTATTTATTACTCTGAACCACGTTTTTAAGATTCCCTGATGCTCTACGCACCACCTTTATTTTTCCACCCAGTTCTATACTTCAGCTTGTATTTTCACTCAGACTTTGTTATGCTAGAACACAACCCGACCCTGGATGAAGTGCCCCCCGTTGGAACCTCCTGCACCCAACACCTCCCTTCTCAACACGGCCATACCTGAGCCTAATCTCCATTTAACAGTTCTCCTGTCAACCCTTACACACTTCCTGCTTCACAAGAACAACTTCCTGTCTACAAAACACCGCACAGGAAACACTCTCCCTGGAACAATGAAGCGAATCAAGAGAGCTCGAGAGATGGACAGGAGGGGGCCAGGGAGAGAGAGAGAGAGAGAGAGAGTGCTGAGGAAGCTCTTTCTTTTGTTCCTGGTTTCTTTGATCCAGAATGACGGATGGCGGTTTGAGAGATTGGCAGCGGGGATGGAGACGAGTACGCAGCTGCATGCGGTGCCTCAGAAAGCTTTTTCAGATCCGATGTGAAAAGGATAATGATAACGATTTGCCATCAAACCTTCTTTTTTTGTCCGTGAAATCTTTCTGATGATGTCAGCCGTATTTGATGTTGGCAAAATTTCACACTTGTGAGAGTTTGCTTGCTTATCGTGTCATACGTACCCTGCGCAGACACCAACACAACATCAGGGTTAATCACAGACTTACCCAAACCACTGTCCCGTGTCCCTGACTCCACAGTGGATGATTCCAACTACTAAATGTTGACCGTATGTTTTCTTATAATTTCAAGGTGTTTATTAAAGAATAACACATTAGTTGTAGTTTTTATTCTGAAAAAGGATTAAAACTCAAGAAATTAACACTGAAATGAATTAAAAGAGAAAAGGACTTAAATCCCAGTGAAATTATCTTTCTGTGTGGACAATCTTGGAGTAATTAGTCCCAGTCCAGAAATCGGTTTTATTTGTACCGTAATCGAGATAGTTTAACTAGCAATGATGTCATTTTTACATTTACTGGATTTGACAGACGCTCTTATCCAGAGCAACTTACATTTATATGTCATCATACAACTGCGCAACTGAGGGTGAAGGGCCTTGCTCACGGACCCAACGGCGGCAAGTTATTGGTACCGGGGCTTGAGCCGCCGACCTTCTGATCAGTAACCCAGAGCATTAACCACTGAGCCACCACTGACCCTTTTTGCGCTGTATTCACTTTCATTCTTTTTCCGAACCGCTTCATCCTACTAGGGTTGCGTGAAGGCTGGAGCCTATCTCCGCCCGCTCTGGGCCATGGCGGGGTACACCATGATCAGCTCGACAGTCCATCGCAGGGTCAACACACATCTACAACCATTTATATTCTCGCTCACAGCAAGGGGCAGTTTGGAACAACCAGTTAGCCTAACCTGCATGTCTTTGGTGATTGGGAGGAAACCGGAGAACCCAGAGGAAACCCATACAAGCACAGGGAGGAGGTGCAGACTTCTCACAGAAACGTCTGAGTCAAGCCTAGGAATTGAATTAGGACCTTCTTACTGTGGGGTAGATGTGATAACCACTACACCATCATGCCGCCCCATCCACAAAATTTATGGCTGTTCCAATTGGCCCCTAGACGTGAGTGTGAGTGTTTGTATGTGTGTGTTTGCCCTATAATTGGCTGGCGAGCTGTTCAGGGTGTATCGCGCCTTCATACGACCCAGTGTCGGCTGAGATAGGCACCAGTCTTCCCGCGACCCTAGTATGATTAAGCGGTTCAGCTAATAAGGGAGAGTGAGTGAGTGTTCATGCAACATCAGGGACAAAATCACTATCCACCCACCTTTCGAATGCATGAACCCATGATTGGCTAGTGTGGTCATGATTGACAGGGAAGACAGTGTATACCTTCCCTCCCTATCTGAGAGCCCAGACAATTATGCTTTCTTGGGCTATGTGATTTGAACCAGCGCACTCCAAGGGCAAACTCTTTTCCGTCAAAACACTCATGATCCTGCAGATGTGCAAGATTAACAGTTCATGAATGCTGGCGGAACCGTTATAATTGACAGGAAGTCGTAAAGAGATCCAGAATTTTGAAAATGTAAAATGTTTTTTTTTTTGTTGACCTGTAAAGTGTTAATCTGTCGATTGTTTTGTTTCGCAGCTTGCAATGTCACTATCCACAACCGCTGCCGAGACACACTGGCTAACTGCGCTAAAATGAAGCAGAAGGTACGAAACGTACACCAGAACTATGATCCGAGAGCGCTTGGATACCTCCGTGCTTTGAGAAAACATCTGGATTTCTACACTTGGATATATTAGAACTGTAATAATCAGAAACGCACCAGATTCTTAGTTTAGTTCTTTCTAGTTGTACTTAATTTATAACGTATAGTTTCTTCTAATTATTACGTTATGTTAGCTAGCATGTTTTTTTCCCAGACAAACATTTTACAATTAAAGTGAATTTCATGTTACGTCATTATTATTACTATTATTATTATTATTATTACTATTATTATTATTATTATTACTATTATTATTATTGTTATTACTATTATTATTATTGTTATTTTTATTACTACTGCTACTATTATTATTATTATTACTATCATTATTGTTGTTGTTATTATTATTATTACTATTATTATTGTTGTTATTTTTATTATTACTACTATTATTATTATTATCACTATCATTATTGTTATTATTATTATTATTATTATTACTATTATTATTGTTATTATTATTATTATTATTACTATCATTATTGTTATTATTATTATTATTATTATTACTATTATTATTATTGTTATTTTTATTATTACTACTATTATTATTACTATTATCACTCTCATTATTGTTATTATTATTATTATTACTATCATTAATTATTATTGTTATTACTATTATTATTTTTTTATTATTACTACTATTATTATTACTATCATTATTGTTATTATTTTCATTATTATTGTTGTTATTTTTATTATTATTATTATTACTATCATTGTTGTTGTTATTATTATTATTATTATTATTATTATTATCTAAATCCAAACCATTGCAGGGCAGCACACACAGCCTTTCACACTCACATCCACACCTAGGGCCAGTCTGGAGCAGACAGTTAGCCCAAAAGTGCATGTTTTTGGACTGTGGGAGGAACCTGGAGTATCTGGATGAACCCCACGCAAGCACAGAGGGGAACATGCAAACTCTTCAGAAACAGGACTTGAACCCAGGACCTTGTTGGTGTGAGGCAGATACGCTAACCACTGTGCCACAGTGCCGCAAATAATAATTATTATCAGAAATAAATATAAAAAAAGTAATAACCAATTACCATCTACATTTAAATAAATGAACAGTTTTAACAAATAAAATAGTAAATATAAAAATAGTAAATATAAAAATGGTGATATACCTTACATCATGAACTTATATATGAAATATATCCTCATACTTGATGTGCATTTATATTGTGGTTGTTGTTGTTGTTGTTGTTTTGTTGTTGCTGATGATTTTCTGTGTGTGTTATGATTTAAAGACTGAACTAGTACTTTTCCCTCTTGCAGCAGCAGAAGTTGGTGCTGGGGAGGAACAGTTCAGCCCTTCAGAACGTGGCTCTGCGCACCAAAAGTAAGTGCCTCCCTTTTCTTCCTGAACAGATGCCTTGGCTGCCTCGTGTTGATTTTATCCGCTCCCTTCTCAGCACAGAGCTTTTAATACCTCCTTTAACCTCCTCAGGTCAGGCGAGGGTACAGTACAGTACAGTCGATTCAAATAGAGAAGGGTAGCGTAGAGGAGAGGAGCGATACTGTCTCCTGCTGGTTATACGGTCGTCCTACACACATCCTGGTGGATCCGGAGCGGTTAGAGATACCAGGTTACTCCGGTTAAACCGGAACTTCTTCTACTCGCCCTTTATCAAAATACACCTGAGACACGGCGGGTGACTGTAGCGTTTCTGGCCATTCTGAGACGCGTGGGTTCCACGGTATCACTCCCGGGATCTTGTCACACCTGCCTTTCTGTAGAAAAGGTGTAGCGTTAATGACTCTGTATGTTATATATTTAAAATATTCTCAGATCTCAGGCATCCGTGTGATTTGTTTTTTTGCTGACTGTTACTAAGCACTGACACTGGAGACTCCTTCCATGAATAAAGCTCCTTTCTTAAAACAACACCCACCCCTTTCCATCAGTGATTATTCAGTGTTCATTCATTCATTCATTGATTTTCTGAAGCACTTAATCCTTATTAGGGTTGCGGGGAGGCTGGCGCCCATCTCAGCCGACTCTGGGCGAGGGCAGAGTGCACCCTGGACAGCTCGCATTTGATAACCCAGTTAGCTGCACTGGGGGATTATTCAGTGTTATACTTCTTTAAATTTTCAATATCGTTGTAGTTCCAGTTATCTCCTCCAGGGGGCACAGTGGCTGAGTGGTTAGCATGGTGGCTGGGTGGGCTTGTGGATGGATGGAGGGAAGGATGGGTGGGTGGGTCTTTGGATGGATAGATGGATGAATGGGTGGAGGGACGGACGGACGGATGAATATTTTCTCCGGATTTGTTTGTTTAAACTACTTCGTTTTTCACTTTCTCGTCTTTCAGCCCCCATCATCAAGGAGAGGCCGAGTTCAGCCATCTACCCCTCCGACAGTCTCCGCCAGTCTTTCCTCGGCTCTCGGCGAGGACGCTCCACCCTGTCCCTCAGCAAGAGCGTCTCCACCAACAACATTGCCGGGTGAGGGACTGATGGAAAACCTCCGCTAGATAAAGAAGCCTTGTCTCTTTCCTTGTCTGATTTCATTTAGAAATTTTTAACGGGTTGCAGTTCTTCAGTTTGAAAGTGTGTGTGTGTGTGTGTGTGTGTGTGTGTGTGTGTAGAAACCTGAACGATGATTCTCCTCTGGGCCTGAGACGAATCCTCTCTCAGTCAACTGACTCGCTGAACTTCAGGAACAGAGCCATGTCCATGGAGTCTCTAAACGATGACGGTGAGACCCTCTCGTATGATAATTAGTGACACGTGGGGATCCGTCCAGCGATGCTCACGCACGCCGTTTTCTCATTTCGTTTCCACACCCATATACAGGAGAAGTGTATTACGCCTCAATGCTGGAGGAGCTGGAAAGGGAGGGCCGGGACTTCAAGGCAGACTCGTGGAGTTTAGCGGTGGAGGCGTCCTACCTGCAGACTCACCGCAAAGACATCATCAAGAGGCAAGACGTCATCTACGGTAAGTTGGTTCGGTTGTCTTGCACGCTGTGATGTTAAATATTTTTTAGATTTAATTGTGATGATTTGTGGATTGCCGTTATAGCCGTGTAGATCTGATAGTGGAGAACTGGAAATAGGGGGGGCGCGGTGGCGTAGTGGTTAGGACGCCCACACCTCACAGCAAGAAGGTCCTGGGTTCGAATCCCGGGCTTGGCGAGGGTGTTCCTGAGTGGGGGTTGCATGTTCTTCCAATGCTTCTGTTTCATATTATTAGGCTAATTGGCTGTTCCAAATTGCCCCTAGTGGTGCGTTTGTTGGCCCTGAGATGGTCTGGCGAGCAGACAGCTGACGTGCTAACCACTGCACCACCGTGCCGTCCACACTTCCATCACACAATGTTAAAGAATCCTTTAAAAAATATCCCAGCTCCACGACTTGATCCGGATCTTTTTCAGAGTTTAATGGGGTTTTACTTGCTAAGTAATAAGTTGTTAACTAACAAACAAACAAACTGACAGACAAAGCAACCAATGCCGATTGTTGGTGGAGGTAATAAAAATAGAATATTTTAAGCACCACTGTAGCTTTGAATCTCGACTTAAAAACCACAGGAGGAATTCACACAGTGTTAAGAAGGAACTTGTAGGACTTTTATTTTGGTTTCTATGAAAAAAAAACAAGCATAAAAGTTGTTGCCTGATTATTAAAAGCTTGTAATGCTACGAAAAACCAACTTGCGCGTATGTTTCGCACCAGAGCTGATCCAGACGGAGCTTCACCACGTGCGGACTCTGCGCATCATGGAGGGCGTGTTTCGAAGAGGTATGCTGGAGGAGGTGCTGCTAGAGCCGGGCGTTGTCCATGCCGTGTTTCCGTGCCTCGACCAGCTGGTGGCGCTGCACTCACGCTTCGTCAGCCAGCTCCTGAGCCGGCGGAACCACAGCCTGGCGGCAGGGAGCACCACCAATTTTACCATCCATCAGCTCGGAGACGTGTTAGTAGAGCAGGTGGGCGCTGCGTGTGTTAGTGGTGTGTATTCGCGTTCCGTATAGGTAATGGAGCTCACCTGCGCCGTTCTTGCTGTCTAGTTTTCAGGCCATAACGCAGACGAGATGCGCAAGTGCTACGCCGAGTTCTGCAGCCGGCACCTGAAAGCCGTGAAGCTCTACAAGGAGTTGCTGGCGCGCGACAAAAGGTTCCAGAACTTTATCCGGGTGAGTGACAGGAGGAGAAAACCATGAGACCGAGAAAGAGCGGTGATTGTGGTAGGACGTTCATCACTGAAATTGTGTTTTGTGTTTTTCCTGGACAGCGAGTCAGTAGAGGGTCGCTTCTCCGCCGGCATGGGGTCCAAGAATGCATCCTGCTGGTCACACAACGCATCACCAAGTACCCCGTGCTGATCCAGCGCATACTGGACAACACAAAAGGTGACACGCTGCTTTTTTTTTTTTGTATAAAAGATGTGCTAACTGACTTAATCATTACTGTTGTACACCCTGAACAGCCCGCCAGACCGTCATAGGACCAGCATACATACAACCATTCACACTCACACTCACACCTAGGGGCAATTTGGAACAGTCAATTAGCCTAATGTGCATGTTTTTGGAGTGTGGGAGGAAACTGGAGAACCCTGAAGAAACCCACACAAGCACAGGAAGAACATGCAAACTCCACACATAAACGGCCCGAGCCCGGGACTCAAACCCAGGACCTTCTTGCTGTGAGGCGGACATGCTAACCACTACGCCACCGTCACAGTTTTATATATACATATATATATATGAAATACCTTCACTCAAAACGGCACA
The DNA here is from genome assembly GCA_030014195.1 of Neosilurus mollespiculum. Classification (NCBI taxonomy): domain Eukaryota; kingdom Metazoa; phylum Chordata; class Actinopteri; order Siluriformes; family Plotosidae; genus Neosilurus; species Neosilurus mollespiculum. Next base: position 28,042,678 of record JAQMYF010000008.1, read on the forward strand.
CCCAGGCACTGACCACACCCATGCGCAGATTTTCACCAAACTTGGTGGGGACACTACCCTGCCTGAGTCCTAGAGATGATTTGATTTTGGAGTGTCTAGGTCAAAGGTCAAGGTCAGAGCAAAGTCACAAAACTTTTGGCGGTAAAGCGTGTATATCTACACCCTTCCACCAAGCTTCATGGAAATCGGGTCGGTAGGTTTTACACAGTCGGAGACTAACCGGGTCTCCTTGTGGTTTTGGTCGCACAGGTAGCGAAGAGGAAGCCGAGTCTCTGAGTCAGTCTCTAGTCCTGATCCGTGAGCTCCTGAGCTCTGTGGATCAGCAGGTCCAGGAGCTGGAGCTGACGCAGAAGCTGCAGGAGATCCGGGCTCGCCTGGACCCGAGGGCCGAGACCGAAGTGAGGGGTGGGGGTGTGTTCCGAGGCGGAGAATTGCTCCGGAGAAGACTCCTCCACGAGGGAACGCTGCTGCTGAAAACCGCACAGGGCTCCAGGCTTAAAGGTATTTTGTGCGTGTGTGTGTGTGTGTGTGTATACGTATAGAGCTTGATGTTCCTCAGTAACACTGTTTCTCGTCACAGACGTGCAGGTCTTGTTGATGACGGACATCCTGGTGTTCATGCAGGAAAAAGACCAGAAATATTTTTTCCCGTGTCTGGTGAGTGACTCAGAAAACGTCGTCTCAGAAGCAGTGAAACGCGTTCGCGTTCCAAAATAATTCCAAAGACACAGTGAACAAACAACATCCTGTCTGCATTCCTCCCCTCTCTAAAGGACAAGCCGTCGGTTCTGTCACTTCAGAACCTGATTGTCAGAGACATAGCCAATCAGGAGCGAGGGATGTTCCTGATCAGTGACTCCACCCCTCCGGAGATGTACGAGCTGCACGCGGCGTCCAGAGATGACCGGAACAACTGGATGAAAATAATCCAGCAGGCTGTGAGCAGGTCCGTTACAGACAATAGCCACTATCCCACTGTTGTCCTGGGGCAAGCCAGGGCTATCTCAAGGCTATCTTCGTGGGGCTTGTAGCGTGAGGATTTCACTCGTTTCCCGAACCGCTTAATACTATAAGGGTCGAAGGGAGGCCAGAGTCAGCTGACATTGGGCGAAGGCAGGGTACACCCTGAACAGGCTATTTCGAACAGCCTAATGTGCATGTCTTTGGAGCCCCGAGGAAACCTGCACAAGCAGGGGGACAACATACAAACACCTTCACCGAGCCTGGAACCGTCTTGCTGTGAAGCAGACATGCTCTTAAATTATAACACGTACAGCCCATAACGTGCTGTTTTACAGTAAACGCCATCCTCCTTCCCTAAGATGCCTCTGCGGCGAGTAGATGCACATGGGATTATTTTAAACTTGATCGAATCATTCTTTAGCTCAGCTAGCAGGTAACTATATGAAATACAACTCAAACAATTTTATAGTGCTACGTGCCTTTATTTAGTCCAATCACAGATCACGATTAGCTTAACGGCTATTTTAGCGCTAGCTTAGCTCTTAACCTGGTTAATATCTGGACATAAAGAACATATTGGAATACCACGGAAGTTTACTGCCTTCCACCTTGACACCGCCTCGCTCCCCGGTTGGCCTCGTCTGGCCCATGGCTCACCATTAGGCCAAAATCCTTGGGCTTCTGACCTTGAAGTAGCCCTGAGGAGGTGCGATCAAGCCCTGGAAGTGGCGGTAGAAATGCGAATATCCCTGGGTTCAACAGTGGGAAAGTAGCTGTTGGGTGTTTTTTTTGTTTGTGTCGTCTAAGGATCCCGAGCTACAACCTGCACAGCGTACTTGTTTATGGTGGAGTTTTTTGTGCACAAATTTTCTTCATGTTTGTTAGACAGCATGTAAACTTTTATACTGAAAAAACTTCATTCGACAAACTGTGTTCTGTATTTTAATGGGTGGAATTGTCCTTTTTCCCCTCAGGTGTCCCTCGAGGGAAGATTTCCCTCTGATCGAGACGGAGGACAAGGCACTTCTGCGTCGACTCAGAGGTCTGTACCGAGTCGCACTCTCGTACGGGAAGTCGATCTTAACGGAAGTTCCCAGTTTCTGACTAGGAAAAACTGTTTAAGGGGATTTACGACTTAGCCTTGACGTCCGACGACATGAACATACAATCCGAATTTTATGATGAGCTCCACTTATTAAATTACACCATTTGCAACTACAACAGCAATTTATTAACCCTAAAACAAAACCGGAACGGTGTTCAGTCCTCTGCAATTCCACCACTTGATGTCATGGCTGAATTCCTCCATTTACCAAAATATGATGATCTCTCCGTCTCTCTCTCTCTCTCTCTCTCTCTCTCTCTCTCTCTCTCTCTCTCTCTCTCTCTCTCTCTCTCTCTCTCT